>JAJEJO010000310.1:0-171755 GCA_020662805.1 Glaucomys volans | reverse complement strand
AAAAAAAAAAAAAAAAAAAAGAAAAAAGAAGAAAAAAGTTAAATGAAAGCAAAGGCTGGGGCTGTAGCTCAGTGGCAGAGCACTTATCTACCACTTGTGAGGTAGTAGGTTCCATCCTTAGCACCACATAAAAATAAACAAAATAAAGGCATTCTGTCTATCTACAACTACAAAAAATAAAGAAAATGAAAGCAAAGATTGAAATATTAAGATTACACAGAATGAAACCAGTGTGTATTGGCTACATGTAGTAATCACATGTTTCAATGCTGCCCCAGTCTAGTGGGTTTTTCAGGCAGGGTTGGATTGCATGTTTTAGGGAAGAAACTCATTAACTTTAGGTCATTTTGTTTCTTTTTTCATCTTGGTTCTCTCGTGAAAATGAAATTCATTTATTTCATAACCGGTATCTTGGTCTGAAAAAGCATCCAAGTGGAGGCCAACCAAAAGTTAATTTATAGATTATAGCTCTAGCTTTAACTCTATAAAATAATTATCACATGCATATATATGACAATCAGGAAAATGCAAAGATTACTATTCAGTTAAAAAAAAAACAATGGCAGAGGACTTCTGAAGTAGTCCTTTTGCTCAGGATCACAGTCATGTTACTTTATACTATCCAACATCTCCACCTGGGTCCTCAAACTGGATCAACACTGACAATTAAATTAATTTTTGTCAAATTATAGCTAAACATAATATTCTGCACCCACCCCCAGCCTTTTTTTGGTGCTGGGCCCACAGATCCCAGGGCCTGTGGAACACTAAGCACACACTTTGCTACTGATCCAAACCTTTAGCTTTTATTTTGTATTTCCTTTGTGGTACTACAGATTGAACCCAGGGACACTACCACTGAGCTACATCCCCAGCCTCCCTACTCCTTTTTATTATTTTAAAAGAGGGTCTTGCTAAATTGCCTAGGCTAGCCTTGAACTTGTGATCCTCCTGCCTCAGATACCTGAGTTACTGGGATTACAGGTGTGTGCCACAGTGCCAGGCTCTAAGATAGATTTTTAAAAGATAAAATTGATTGTGTATAAAGTATACAGCATAATGTTATATAGATACTAACATAACTATGGTGAAGCAAATTAATATATCACCTCAGTTACCTTTTTTTTTTTTTTTTGTACTTGGGGTTTGAACCCAGGGGCACGCCACCACTGAGTCACGTCCCCGGCCCTTTTTGTATTTCATTTAGAGACAGGGTCTCACTGAGTTACTTAGGGCCTCGCTAAGTTGCTGAGGCTGGTTTTGAACTCGCGATCCTCCTGCCTCAGCCTCCCAAGCTGGTGGGATTATAGGCATGCGCCACCGTGCCTGGCAGTTACCTTTTTATAAAGTTTTGTGGCAAGTACAGCTAAAAGCTACTCATGTAGTATGAGTCCCATGTACAGTACAATTTTATTACTGATAGTGCTCATGTTATACATTAAATCTCTAGACTTGTTCATCCTACATATCTGCCACCCTTAGGATTCAAATTATTGTATTGTTTTTTCAATACATGCAAACAAAAACAGGTATACTCTATTTTAAAGCTCTTATACAATCATAAAAACCAAACAAATATTTGATGAAATGAATGCAAATTAAATATGAATAACTAAAATTGAATAAAACCCAAAACTTGTTGAACTAAATGTCAGATATATAAGGTTTTGGTCTATAACTGCACACATTTCTTTGAATTTGGCATGCACAGTATTTTATGACATAAGGAAGATTCAATTCTCTCATTTTCTTTGACTTGCTAAAAAAACCTTTGTTCATTCAGCATGCCATTTGATCTTCAATTGTTGCACACCCATTATTTATGTATACAACTAGTTCTCTTGGTTCCAGAAAGTGATTATAAATGCAAACAAATATAGTAAGTGAAATTAATTGAAAGGTTTCAGGGTTAAGATGATTCAAATGACCCAAATAATGCTTATTTCCCCTCCCCACTGTTTTTCTTTCTGTATGCTGTGCTAGGGATTGCACCCAGGGCCTCATACATGCTAGGCAATCACTTTAACTACTGAGCTACACCCCCAATTCTACTGCCAACATTCCTTTTGAAAATCATTATTGAAGTAGATGGCATATGAATTAGGTGGCATACAAAAGTTCAAGGTCAGCCTCAGCAACGTAATGAGAGCATGTCTCAAAATAAATAAAAAGGGTTGGGGATGTGGCTCAGTGGTTAAGCACTCTGAATTTATTCCAATTTGATACCTTCATATAATCAATGAAGTTCAAAAAGGGTCCAAGTTAAGGTTTTTCCAACACCCTCCCTCTTCTACTCTAATTTCTGCTGTGACAATACCCCAGTTACTTCAGCCAATAGAATGATGGCTAGGAACGAACAATACAACTAGCCAAAAAAGGATCTGTCATGTATAGAGTCTCCCCAAATAAAGTACCGTTGTTGCTGTTGACACAGTCTACAGAAGCTATTCTCCCAACAGTCAGAACATTGTTAGGTATTTCTAAACTCTTGATTGGGACATGAGAGGACTCTAAAGTGACACATTAGGTCAGCATAAATCACTGCAATACCCAACACTACAAAGGTACACACTCAGGGTCTTGATTTAATAGTACTTAAGGCTGGGTATGGCTTAGTGGTAGCATAGGAAAGGCCCTGGGTTCCATCCCCAGCACCCAAACCAAAGCCAGTTCAACAAAAAAACAAGACAACAAAAAAATTAAAACCCAAACCAGTGACGCCTGCCTGTAAGCTCAACGACTTGGGAGGGCAAGTTTGCCAGACGGTCTCAAAAAATCAGGGCTGGGGATGTAGCCGGTGATAAAGTGCCCCTGGGTCCAATCTCTAGTTCATCAGCTTGAGAAAACTTTACTTCTAAGTGGAGAAAGCTTATACATATAGTCCATTCATCTTTATATTAATACCATAGTAAAAATTTTATGTATTTGTGCCGTACAACGTATTTTGATGTGTGCAGGCTCTGTAAAATATAACTTTTTAGGAAAGGGCCCATGAAAATCATAACGCAACCTTCGGGTTGTGGTTTCCTTTCTTGGGTCCTAAGGACGTGGAAGCCCGAGGACTGCACGGAAACCTCCGGCGCCGCGGAAGCCTTGAGGGTATGACTTCGACTTGTCTACGGGCCTCGGAGGAGCCCATTCCCCACTTCAGAGACTTCTGGGAGCCTTCCGACCGAGACGCGGCTCTTCACAGATCTCTCCACAGGCACACAAACTCGAGGCATCAGGATCGTAGACAACCCGCGCGCAGCAACCCCGCCTCCCGCCAACACCTCACCTACCCGAAGCAACTAGACGACGCTGGGAGTCTGCAGCGGAAGAGGCGTGGCCTCCAGAAGTGCGCACGCACGCAAGGGTCCAATCGGAACCTCGGGGCGGAGCTACCGTGGCGGCGCCTACTCCACTTTCCCGCTCCAGGATTGGTGGGTTGGCACTCCAGGAACGGGGGTGGGCGGGGTCTCCGCCATTTCTGCCAATGGAGCTGAGACAGAGGTTGGCTTAGTAGCGGAAAGCGCATGGCGTGGAGACAACTGAAAGTGAGTCTGAAAAATGAGTCTTGGGTCAGCAGGGGAGAGTCCAGGTGGGGACTTGGGTCGGCGGGACAGTGGGCAGTTGTGTCGGGCGAGGTGTGTATGGAAGGTGGCTCTGAGAGCGCGGGCCCGTTTGGAACGTTCGTGTGTTTCTTGTGCGTGTGCATTTACACGTGCACTTGTTTGGGTGTGTGTAGGACAACCAAGTGCCACGTCCGGGCAGATGCTGATTTGACTTAATGCACGTCGGCCACTTGTCTATTGAGCCAGCACAGAGGCTGCAGTGAACCTATGACCGCCTAGCATTTTGTGCAGGATGCAAAAGGAATGAAATTAGTCAAACACGGTTCCCTAGCCCTTTCAAAGTTTTGTGGGGCTCAGTGTAACGAGTTCTTAGTTGTATCACTAAGGTCTAGTATGTGATAGGTGCTCAAGTATTTGCTGATTGACTTGAGAAGCGTTTTTACAGTCTCAGGATGAGAGGTGAATACTCCATCTACATTAACAACTTGGATCCTTAAAAGGCAAATCTGATCACTCAATCCATATCTTTATTCTGATCCCGTCCTATTTCTCCTGTCCCATTTAAAGTCATGCTTTCCATGCTTTCAGTTCCAAACAGACTTTCTCTGCTGTCACATTCCTGGGAGTTTCTCCTTTCTGTCTCCAAGAGGGCCTGTATGCTTATCCCTATCCTTACTGCCTCCTGGTTTACTCATTCATTCTTTGAAGATCAGCTTTAAGTCACTTCCTTAAGAAGCAATTACTTACCTTTGGGAGTTTTGGGGTCTTTCCATTATACTATACCGTACCTTTTCCTTCAAAGTAATTGCCATAGCTACATATTTGCATGATCATTGAGTTCACCTGTCTCTTCATGAGATTGCACTTGTCACAGAACTGGGACAAGGTCTGTTTTGCCCACCTTTGAGCTCAGATTTGATGAATGATTCAACTAATGAAGGAAGGAGTGACTTGGCATCTGGCAGTGAGAGAAAGGCCTTGTGAACCACTTTTGAGCTAGGATCGTGGTCCTCCACCCTCTAAGACCTTCTCAAGCACCCTCTGAAGCTCCTTTTATATTGCAACCCCCTTTACGTTATAATTTTCCATTTCAGGATAATAATCTTCCTATTCATAAGCTTAAAACATCAACAACGTACAAACCACATATGTAAATGTTAGGACATGATTCAGTTAAGTGAGAGGTCTGGTGGGATATTTAAACTTCTTAAAAAGTCAAGTTCCACAGATGCGTTGTATTGTCTAACACCCCGAGCAAAGCACCATTTTCTGAAATGGTGACTAATTCACAAAACATTATGCAAAATAGTACAGCTGTCCCTCAATTGGCAAGGTAATTTTATTCCTGGAAAAGTCAATGCATATGAAAACCAGGTGGGAAATAATTTATATGCCTGTTGGCCCCGATAATAGGAGGGTTTTTTTGACCACATGAATGTCAGTAGCACATTCAAAAGTCTTAGGATATGGGACAATTTGTGTGTCAGTCTCAAGCAAAGAAGAATATCTAACTTTACTGATTTCTGCATGCTAAGTGTATTAGCGTTGCTCTGTCACTGTAACCAGTAAAAATGCCCCCATATGGCCTCTAGGGGACAGTATTACTACTCTTTTTTTTTTTTTGGAACCAGGGATTGAACTCAGGGACACTCGGCCACTGAGTCTCATCCCCAGCCCTATCTTGTATTTTATTTAGAGACAGGGTCTCACTGAGTTGCTTAGGGCCTCGCTAAGTTGCTGAGGCTGGCTTTGAACTCGCGATCCTCCTGACTCAGTCTCCCAAGTTGCTTGGATTACAGGCGTGCGCCACCACGCCCGGCAGTATTACTATTCTTGAAATCTTCCATCCTAAGGAAAGTCTTCAGCTAGAGTGTGTAAAGCAGAGTGTGTATATATAACTATAGACGCTAATGTGTAAGTGGGACTGGAAATGAAGGAGATTGGTGTCAGCAGATGGTGAGGGATGTCACTTCTTGTGACATATCATTTTGTTCTGTGTAGCTAGGGGTAAAGGGATCAGGAAGGATGCTACAACCTGGCCTGGGTTAGGGGTCTTCTAATGGACTCTTTCTTTTTATTTATTTATTTTTTCCAGAAGCGGGCTCTGGATGCTGTGGTCATCCTGGGGGGTGGAGGACTTCTCTTTGCCTCCTACCTGACAGCCACAGGGGATGAGCATTTTTATGCTGAATACTTGATGCCAGCTCTGCAGCGGCTGCTGGACCCAGAGTCAGCCCACACGCTGGCTGTTCGCTTTATCTCCCTGGGGCTTCTTCCTCGAGCCACATTTCAAGACTCTGACATGCTGGTAGGTACTCCTGGGACATCCTGTGCCTTAGATACCAGGGGAAGGTTGAAGTCCTCTAATAATTCTCAGTTGGAACTGAACCTTGTAAAAACAGAGCCCCAGGTTAGCAGAGGAAATCTGGAACTCAGTCTAAGCATTTTTATCATATATCATAATTACATAATTACAGTGGTCCTTATAGAACTTATATGGGGCTTAATTGTGTAAGGCAGTTCTCCTTTAATCCTCACAAGGACTTCCTGTGGTAGGTCCTACTGTCATCTCCATGAACGTGTCAGGAGTCTGAGCTAACAGTGATTGACTTGCCCAAAGCCACACAGTTAGAAAGTGGCAGAACCAGGGTTCAAACCGAGCCTGTCTCTGGCATCCAACCCTGTCTACTATCCTGCCTTGCTGAGGTCTTGAGTAGCTGAGATTCAGTGGCAGAATTTGGGAAGCCTGCCAGTCTTTAATTAAACTCTAATGTGACACAGGTGTGTCTGGTCAAGTCCATGAGGACGGCCTGGAAACATCTGCTTTAGCTTCCTTCAGCCACACAAGGACCCGGTGGGGCACTATTATTGTGCTGTTCTGGGATTATTGCAACAAACAGGAGGCGTGTTCTCACAGAATCTGTATCCTTGTGTAAGCCTTGGAAATTTCCTTTGAGACATTTTTTCCACCAAATAGGTGACAGCAGAGTGATTTGAATATAAAACCCAAGTAGAAAGCATTCAGAGCTCTTTGGGGAGAGTCACTGTTAGAGAATAAAGGTGCTTTGCTACATATCCCCTTGCTACCTTTGGGCTCTTTTCATTTTCCCAGTGTTTAAATTTGAGCAGCTCTGTCATTTTATCTGACTTCCTGAACTCCAATACTGAAAGGCACTGTAGAATCAGAAAGAACCTTCCTTTCATGAGGCCTTCCTCACTCTAAACTGCTAGTTTGAAAGTCCTGGAACCAGTAATGTGGGAGTAGAGAGTGTGATGCAGACATAGGGATGTTGGAAGGAGGTGAGCTTATACCTGGAGAGGTACAGAGCCGTATCCAGTAAGCACAGTCTACAGAGCCAGCATGACCCTTGTGCTGTCACTCAGCACATGGCTGCGTGGTCTACACCTGCAGTAGCTCATGCAGAATAGGTTTCCCAACTCTTGAGAAAGGGTCTCACTGTGTTGTCCAGGCTGGTCTCAAACTTGTGGGCTTAAGCAGTCCTTTGCCTTAGTGTCCCATGTAGCTGGGACTACAGGCATGCCATTATGTCCAGTTTATGATTCCTCAACTGACAGGTGGCTTCTTGATCCTCTTACTCAACCTTTTTAGTTTCAGTTCTTCACGTTTCCTTAAGTCCTTGGTACTCTTTCTCTCACTCCTGCCCCCGCTTTTGTGTTGGGGGTTACTGGGGATTTAACCCAGGGGCAATAGCAATTTACCACTGGGTTATATCTCCAGCCCTTTTTTATATTGAGACAGGGTCTTCCTATGAGTTGCCCTTTCCTGCCCAGGTTGGCAGACAAGAAGACACGAATCTTTTTTTTTAATATTTTTAGTTATAGATGGATACAATACCTTTGTTTATTTATATGTGGCACTGAGGATTGAACCCAGTGCTTTACACATGCTAGGCAAGCACTCTACCACTGAGCTACAACCCAGGCTGAAGATACCAATCTTAACCACACTGGAAAGGAATGTCCTGTTCAGCCTGTGGTAGAAATGCTGTGTTCTCCCTAAGCTTGCTGAAGTAAAGCCTTGTGGTTTTAAACTCCAGCAGCCTCAGAATCACCTGGAGAGTGCTGCTGCAGGTAGATTTGCTCAGCTTCACTGCCCACTGTCCCCTGCTGAAGGCCAAATTCTGTAGTTCTGGGAATGTTTAATAGGCTCCCCAGGGAATTTTGATATGGGTGTTCCAGGGAATACTTTGAGAAACACCACTATAGCCTTGTGTACCTCTGACTTTGTCTCCCTCTTCTCAGGAAGTGAAAGTCCTGGGCCATAAATTCCGAAATCCAGTAGGAATTGCTGCAGGATTTGACAAGCATGGTGAAGCTGTGGATGGCTTGTATAAGCTGGGCTTTGGCTTTGTTGAGGTAGGAAGTGTGACTCCCAAGCCTCAGGAAGGAAACCCCAAGCCCAGAGTCTTCCGCCTGCCTGAGGACCAAGCTGTCATTAACAGGTGGGTTGCAGCACCAGGTTTACAGGTACCTCTGCACTGTTGGGCTCTTAGAGATCGAACAGCTGCCTGAGTGTTATCTCTCATAAATGTGGACATTTTTCTGTCATTTGGAATGTTCAGGAATCCTGCTGAGCATCTAGTATGTGCCAGGCAGAGATCCTCACACCAGCTTTGGAAACTAGGTGTTAAATCAATTTAACAGGCTATACCCTGAGGCTTAGGGAGCTAATAACTTAGCTAGGGTCACAGAGATAATAATCAGAAGAGGGCTGGGATTGTGGGTCAGTGGTACAACTTCCCTGGGTTCCATCCCCAGTAGCCGGGGAGCTTGGGTATGGCTTAGGCTTGTTGAACTTTGTGGTTTGTGCTTTTTTCCTATTGTTACTCTAGTCCTCTTGTCCAGTACTGGTCAATAGAAATAATGTGAGCACCATGTGTAATTTAAAATGTTCTAGTGACCACATTAAAATGGGAAAGAGAAATGACTGAAGTTAATAACATTAGAATTATGATTCATTATAAATAATATATTTTAAATATCATTTAAACGTATAATCAATACAAAAATTATTAGCTATTTACCTTCTTTTACTTGCACCAAGACCTCCAAAGCTAGTGTGCCTTTTGCATCCAGCACCTCTCACTGGACCAACCACATTCTAGTGCTGAGGAGCCACGAGTGGCTAGCAACTGTTGTGTTAAGCAGTCCCACCTTCAGTAAACAGGAGTTTTCAGTATTTAATACATTTAGCTGCTTTGTGGAAAAGAAATTCTTCCATATCCAAAACCTTTCTCTTTTTTTTGTGATTTTTTTTTGAACTTCAACAAATCCATAAAGTAAAGAAGTTCCTCTTTTTGATAAGAGTTTTGGAGAACTCCCTTGCAGAGATTTTGATAGGCATCTTTGGGGTTGTTAATGGCCACCTGGGAGACTGACCTATCCCAAGATTATCTGGGTGTGTTTCTTGCTTTATTGTGCTTGTTTCAGGGAACTCTAGCATCAGAGATCAAGTTATTGATTTTTCTGATGTAATGCAGGCAGGGATCAGAATCTTCAGAACTGGCCAGGGAAAATACCTGTTTCTGATCCAGCTGCCACAGGTAACTGCAGGTCTCAGGATGATGTTATTTGGCAGAATCCTATAGAGATGTGGGATGGATAGGAAGCCTGTGCTCTTGGCACTTGTATGTTCAGCCTCCTTGTTCTGCGTGGCACATGGATGCTCAATAAAGGTTGATTGAAGGAATAGGTGAGTTTATTTATAAGTCATCAAGTACATGTGCCACTGCATCTGTCCTGCTGCTCTGGCTGCAAGTAACCAAGTGGCTTAAACAACAGGCATTTGTTATCTTCTCATCACAGGAGTAGTGGGCACTTCTGGGCCGATTGAGTGGCGGGATAATGTCAAGACTCTGGTCCAATTTTCGGGGGTCTTCCTTTCCTATTTGTAAGATGGCCATTCCAATAGCTGGATGAAGTGGCTCAGGAGGCTCAGGCAAGTTCAAGACCAGACTGAAAAACTTAGGCAGACCCATCTCAAAAAAATTGAGATCTGGGTTGCAGCTCAGTGGTAGAGTGCCCCTGGGCTCAATCCCCAATATTGGAACAAAACAAAACAAAATGAGCATTCCAGCTATAAGCCACCTTGCTCACACAGACACCCAAGAACAGGAAGGGAAAGGGCAGGAGACTTGCTCAGAAGCTCCATTCCACATTGCCTGTGACTCAGTGACCACACCTGGTCCCAAGGTCGTGCTTCAGTGTCAGCAAGGCTGGGAGAGCATGAGTTGTGAGCACTTCTATCCTATACCTGGGGAGGTGGGCTCCACAAGAGGAAGGGGTAGGGGGATAGCTACTAGGTCAACAACCCACAGTAGGACCCTCCAGAGGATTCAGGGATGAAAACGAGATGTGGGGCTGGGATGCAGCTCAGTGGCAAAGCGTCTTCCTCGCATTTGCAAAGCCCTGGGTTTGACTCCCAGTTCAAAAAAAAAGAAAAAACAAACAAATATGTGAAGTCCCTGCCTTCCTGGGCTATCTAGTGGTGTGATGATAGGGGAGGAAGACATGTCCCTTGCCCTCAAGATTATAACCTGTGTGGAAATTTAAGCACGTCCCTGTTCAAGAGAAAGACAGGCATAAAGTGACCTGTGAATGCCAGGGGGTGAGAAATCCCTTGTAGTTGGGGGCTTTGGGGAAGGAGAGAGGCAGCATTAATCCAGGCCAGGAAGGAGTGATTTTTAACAGGCAGAAAGGATGGGGAAGTGGGGTGGTGGGAGCAGTGTTTGGAAGTGGAAACAGGAAGTGGAAGCAGGAGGTAGAGAGCCTGTACTTATCAGACAATGGTGAGGGTGCAACCCAAGAGGAGTGGAGGGAGGGTCCGGGCAGGGCTGAGCTATCTCCAGTGCCAGCTGACTGAGCAACTTGTTCACACATTTAATCTTTCCCTTTGTGTGAGTGTGTTCATGTACATGTGTGTGCTTTGTGGTTCTAGGGATTTAACCCAGGGCATTCTACCTCTCAGCTACATTCCCCAGCTCTGTTTCTTTTCTTTTTTTCTTTTTTTGTTTTTGTTGAGACAGGGTCTCACTCAGTTGCTTAGGATCCTGCTAAATTGCTGAGGCTGGCTTTAAACTTGCCATCCTCCTGCCTCAGCCTCCAGTTGCTTGTATTATAGGCATGTGCCACTGTGCCTGTTTCCTTTGTGAATCAAAGTGTTCTGGCGTGTTCTGTAGGAGTCCCAGGGGAGTTTAGACCTTGGAACTTTAAGAATGGATTCTGATGTTTTTTTTTCTCTTTTGTTCTATAAAGTCAGTATTTAGTATATGGTGGAAGTGCCTGTGGTGCTCTTTCCAAATTCTTGAGTTCTAACCTTGCACCCTCCCCTACTGGCCTGTGTGCTACAGGTATGGATTTAACAGCCATGGGCTCTCAGTGGTGGAACACAGGTTGCGGGCCAGACAGCAGAAGCAGACCAAGCTCACAGAAGGTAAAGTGGAGGTGCATGGGAGGGCTTTCTTCACCTATTAGAAGAAATGTTGGGAACATTCCTAGGAAATGAATACGACTGAGCAATAGGAAAAAACACTGAGGAACTCGGGCTCCTCTCCACTTTCCTGGGCACAGCCTCCAAGATTTTAGCTCAGTCCCATGGTTTGATTTAGCAGAGCCTCACCGATTCTGCCTCGCATGTGACCTTTGCTGTATCATCTAGGGGAGCTTGGAAGTGAGCCAGGCAGAGCACGCCCCTGTGCCCACCAGGGTAGCCAAGATGTGAGTAGGACTAAGTGCTGTCTTCCCGTCTTGCCTGTTATCCTTTTGTCCATGTATAAAAATGTACATTTTAGAAGAATTAGTAGGTATAGAGCAGCCTAAAGAAGGAAGAGTAGAGTTACTCCTGACCCTCCCACTTAGGGACATCTAACATGAGCATTTGGGAAATATTCTTCAAGACTGACTTCAGAAACAACATGCACTTCTGAAGGCCACCCTCCCAATGCTGCTGCTTGTTCCTTGTGGCTCTCTGCTGTGCTGTCTTTAAGGATGGGGGCATTTAGGGGTCGTAGCCTTGTGTTGTGTTTTCCTAATTATGGCTCCCCCAGCACCCTCTGGGATAGTGTGGGGCTGCAGCAAGGAAGAAGAATCTTCCTCTGTAGGTCCTTCTGGAACTTCCTTCAGATCCTCTTGGTCTCATTAGATGTCCTGGTAGCACATGAGGAAACATGTATCCAAATCAGGAAGTGAGGCAGAAAGTACAAAACCATTTGGCAATTGGACCTTGGAAGTGACCATGTTTAGACAGAACCAGACCTAGCTTTGGCAGAATGAGGCCCTGCTACACAGCATGACTGTCCATTTGGGGAATTTGAAGGTCGGATTGCGACCTTCATGGTTTGTGACACTCTCCTGCCCCTTGCCTGCCTTTTCTTCATTTATACCCACAGTGCTCTCTGTGCCAGCTTTATCCCCTGCTCGTCCTTGCCCACCCTGTCACCTTGCTGTGCTTTGCATTCCCTGTGGTGAAGCAGAATTAGAATCCTGTAGCCATGCTCCGTGCATCTGTCTGCCAGCAGCTAGGAGCCTTGAAGACGGCTTGTTATCACCATGCCAAGGAATGTGCTTTGACAAAAGTGATGGGCCCTTTGGGGAAAGGGTAGTTCCGCAGTTCCCAACTCCAGAATCTTGTCACTTTGGGCAGATGATTATTAATGAAAGCTCCAGTCACTCCATAAAAGCCATACTTTCAAGCCAGTTTACCTGTGTGGAAAAGAATTAAAGCTTACAGATGATCTTGGCGTGGTAGGTGCTAGATGAGGGAGGCTTAGAGACCTGCTTACATAACTTTAGTCTATTTGGGTTCCATCCTCTCCCCCAGCCCACTTGGAAAGTTAGGTGCACAAATCTTATATATTTTCAAGGTGATGATAGAAATGTGTGATTAGGTGTGAGAAGGTGGGTAGTAGGACTGGGTGTTGTCCTTTGATTCTCCCTAGCTGGACGTGTTGTGAACTAACTCGGTGTTTTAGATCTTTTCCCAGGAATCAGATGAAGAAGTAGCCTATACCATTGCTGCACCCTTGACTTGCAGATGGGATAGTGTCTAGGGAGAAGCCAAGTGTGGACAACTCTTTTCCTTTACAGATAGCATGATTCTGAAAATGTATTTTTCTGGAGGCCCAGAATGCAAGTCAATTGATAGTGCTGTTGACTTTTAATTATGGTAGCTGTGTAACTGATGTGCAAATTGAGATACTTTTTAGAGTGAAAGGTGGGACAGGCATGAATTTAAATTAAGCCCAGGACACAGGAGTAATCAGGGCTGTCCTGGGAGCACTGGAATGTATGGTTGCCATAATAAGGGGGAGTCCCTTTCCTTAGAGAACTGAGATTATAATCTATAAATAATTATGCTTCTATGTTTTAGACATGATATTGAAAATATTTTCTAGTATTTTATACTTTTTTTTAAATTTTGATTTTGCTTCACCACTGCATAGCCAATCACTTGACCCAAGACCCACAGGCATCTCTTGGTTAAAGCTGCCTCTCTGACATGCTCACTGATGCATGCCTGCTCTCTGTTTTATTAAATTTAAGAGGTCTCTCTCTCTCCTTTTTTTTTTTGGTGCTGGGGATTGCACCCTGGGCCTCATACATGGTAAGCATGTGCTCTACTACTGAGCTACACCCCCAGCCCAATTTCTTTTTAGCACTAGGATTTGCACCCCTAATTTCTGTATTTTCCATTTAAATTTTTAAAATATAAAGGGCAGGATGCAGTGAAACATCCTTGTAGTTACCCAACCTTCTCTGTACAAAGATGTGTGCCCTTATGAGGTCAGCACGTAGCAGCACCCTGCAGCAGTTCAGGGTATTTGTCTCCTGGTTTGGAAGCTGTTCACAGGCTGTGGGAGTCAAGGATGGTCTCAATATTGCATGGGAGATGGTGTATGGGGACGGAACTTGACCAGTGATATTTACAGATGGACTGCCCCTGGGAATAAACCTGGGGAAGAATAAAATGTCGGTGGATGCTGCTGCAGACTATGCAGAGGGTGTTCAGGTCCTGGGCCCTTTGGCTGACTACCTGGTAGTGAACGTGTCCAGTCCCAATACAGCTGGGCTGCGGAACCTTCAGGGAAAGGCTGAGCTGCGCTGCCTGCTGACCAAGGTGGGCCATTGCACCTCTTCTTTGAGCCCGTTCCACTAGCCTGTCCTCCTCACTCCCATCCATTTCCTGGGCAAAGCTTTAGCATCCCCAGTGAGAGCTGTCCTTCACACCCTGGACCAGTTGGGAGCCCTTGCTACACCTTAAAGCACCCTCTGATTCCCTAACACAACACTGACGATATGTAACAGTAATGAATTGTTCAGTTGTCTGTCCCTGCTGTTAAACCATATGGTTCATGATAGCAGGAACGTGCCTCTCTGGTTTATCATTTTATCCCTTGCACGGTGCATGAATTGACTTTCATCACACAGTGCTTGTGATAATATTTTCTTGTTATTTTTTTGTTATTTTTTTGTTATTTTCTTATGACAATATTTTCTTGTTATTTTTTTGGAATGAAAGTAAAAACCCTTACGATATTAGCCCATGGGGATCCCTTGGTTCAAAAGAATTGAACCAGATCCATCTTGGTGAGAACCCCTCAGGAAACTGGATATTCTGAAGAGGAGAAATTGCTCATTCTTTAGTTTGAAGCTTGTGTGAAAACACTGACTTGCAGACCCAGGTCATGGCTGCAAACTGTGGTTCCCATCTCTGGCCTGTGCTTCCCTAGGTGCTGCAGGAGAGGGATGCCTTGAAGGGAATGCAGAAGCCAGCAGTACTGGTGAAGATCGCCCCTGACCTCACGATTCAGGACAAGGAGGACATTGCTAGTGTGGCGAAAGAGGTTTGAGTTGGGCCGGCCTGGGGGTGCTTCTCATTGTTAGAAGCCTTTGGTCCACTGGGATAGCCCAGAATGGCACAATCTATGATACTGGGGGCTCATTGGGTGTCTCTCATCATGTAACTCATCCTGTGCTAAAAGGGGAATGTTCAAATAATTGAACGTGTCTTTTTTTAAAAAAATTTTTTTAGATGTTGATAGACCTTTATTTTATTCATTTATTTATTTATGATGCTGAGAATCAAAACCAGTGCCTCACATGTTAGGCAAGCGCTCTACCACTGAGCCACAACTCCAGCCCCTGAGCATGTGTTTTTCTCATGCCTCTTCCTTCCCTTTGCATGTCTTCACCCAGCAAGGGCCTTAAGGCTTATGCTTGCATCTCTGACCACTCTCAGTTGGGACTGGAGTATTGTTTGCCTCATTCTCTCCACTGGGTCTGAACACCAGGCCTCTGTGGTGTAAAGGAGCAGTGGAAACAGACTGAGCCCAGCAATCCTTGAAATCCTGGTCCCACCACCCACTACCCTGGGCATCAGGCAACACACTGTAAGCAGGTTGTTCTGAGGATTAACCCTGTTCTAGTGGAATGTTGTAGGTGGTCAGATGCGATGGCTGCTGTATCACACTGAGGCTCATTCTGATACTTGTTTACAACAGGAAGGGGAGTGAGGCCCATGTGGCTCTTGCTTCCAGGGCTGTGGGTGTGGGCCCTGGCTGGTGGAGAAGCTTCTCTGAGTTCTCAGAGCATGACTCAAGACTCTTTCTCTGTCTTGCACTGCAGTTGAGCATTGATGGGTTGATTGTCACGAACACCACAGTGAGTCGCCCTGCTGGCCTCCAGGGAGCAATGCGGTGTGAGACAGGAGGGCTGAGTGGGAAGCCCCTGCGTGATTTATCAACTCAGACCATCCGGGAGATGTATGCACTCACCCAAGGCAAGGCTTCTGCTGTCTGTCTGCTGCTGTGTGTGTGGCTCAGGCCTCGGTGTGACTGCAATCACTGTTCCATCATCTGCTGTGTTTGCTGGATGGGGACTGTGGGGCTGAAGCCAGACTGAGGTCCTGGCTCTCACATTCTTCTTCACAGTGTTGCCATGTGCTTCTCTGCAGGCAGAATTCCCATAATTGGGGTCGGTGGTGTCAGCAGTGGGCAGGATGCCCTGGAGAAGATCCAGGCTGGTGCCTCCCTGGTTCAGCTATACACAGCCCTCACCTACCAGGGGCCACCTGTGGTGGGCAGAGTCAAACGGGAGCTGGAGGCCCTCTTGAAGTGAGTGAGGCCATGTGTGGCTGGAAATGAGAAGTCATTTGGAAGTTAATTCAGAATGACCCAAATCACAGTGGTGTTACTGCCAGGCACTGTGGTGCACACCTGTAAATTCCATCAGCTCAGGAGACTGAGGCAGGAGGATTGTGAATTCAAAGCCAGCTTTAGCAACTTAGTGAGGCCCCAAGCAACTCGGTGAGACCTTGTCTCTAAACAAAATATAAAAAAGGGCCGGGAGCTGGATGTGGTGGCACATGCCTGTAATCCAAGCGACTTGGGAGACTGAGTCAGGAGGATCGTGAGTTCAAAGCCAACCTCAGCAACTTAGCGAGGCCTAAGCAACTCAGTGAGACCCTGTCTCTAAATAAAATACAAGATAGGGCTGGGGATGTGGCTCAGTGGCTAAGTGTCCCTGAGTTCAATGAGTGTCCCTGAGTGTCCCTGGTTCCAAAAAAAAAAAAGGGCTGGGGATGTGGTTCAGTGGTTAAGGGCCCCAGGTTCAATCCCTGGTACAAAAAAAAAAAAAAAAAAAAAGTCAAAGGGATGTTATTCATCTATATATTGTTCACAGAAAAATGATTTGAGGGATACACTGAACACAGGGGAAAATGACTTAGTTAGTCCTTTGACAAAGGACAAACAGTGCCAGGAGAATTCAGGAGTAAGTCTAAGGCAGGGTTGGCCAATTCAAGGGACAGGGACCTGAGGAATTCTGGCAGAATGAAACAGAATTAAGTTATATTGGCTCAATGTCAGGGAGTCGTTGGTAATTGACTGTTGATTCCCTTCCTGCTCTGAAGGCCTGGGTGGAGATATCTCCAGGTCCCTGGTTGCAAAGGCAGTGAGGAGAGCATGAGATGTGCCTGGGATGGGATGGTGTGTTTGGAAGAGAGAGGTGTGTGCATGGGTGAATGTGGACTTCCTATAAGAGTAGGGCTCGTCCTTCTCATTTGCTGAAATTGCTTTGTTTTCTCACTTTCCAGAGAACGGGGTTTTAGCAGAGTCACAGATGCCATTGGAGCAGATCATCGGAGGTGAGGATGTTGTCTGACAGAAGCCCGTGACTGGATCATGTGAAGGACTCTACAGCCATATCCCCCAAACCCTAGCTTAGCAGGCCTGTAACAGCCAATCACGGGGAGGTCACCAGAGTCAATGAAGGCTTTTTTCAATTGCTAGCTCAAACCATAAACTTATACTTATGATTCTTTCTGGATCCAAATCCCAGGATCTTTCAATTTGTAAGGACATTGAATATTTTGGGGAAAATCATGGAAAAGATAAAGCCATGTAAAACCTGGATTTGAACATATCCTCTTTCTGCAGGGCCAGGGTTTGCCCAGTGCTGCAGGTCTTTCCAGGCCATACTCCCTGGATCTGCTGTGGATCCATTAAAGGATATGACTTTAATTTTATCTGTGTTTCTATTTGTCTTAAAATTTTTAACTTTATTTTGAAACTATTTCGAACATAGACAAAAGTTGCAAGAATGGGGCTGGTGTCGTGGCTCAGTGGTACAGTGCTTGCCTAGCATGTATGACGCACTGGGTTCGATCCTCAGCACTACATAAAAAAAATAAATAAAATTATGTTCAACTACAACTAAAAATATTTAAAAAATTTTAAAAGTTGCAGGAATGGTGCAGTGATGCTGGGTGCCACAAGCCTGTAATCCCGGAGGCTCAGGAGGCTGAGGAAAGAGGATCATAAGTTCAATGAGGCCCTAAGCAACTTAGCAAGACATTGTCTCAAAATAAAAAAAATAAATAAAAAAACTGGGGATGTAGATCAATGGTAAAAGCACCCAGGGTTCCATCTCCAGTACCCAGTAGGGTGGATTAGGTCTCACTCTACTGACCTCACTTTAACTTGATTCTTTCTCTTTTTCTTTTTTCTTTAATATTTTTAGTTGTAGATGGACACAATATCTTTATTATTTATTTATTTATTTATTTATTTTATATGGTACTGAAAATTGAACCCAGTGCCTTGTACATGCTAGGCAAGTGCTCTACCACTCAGCCACAACCCCACCCCACCTGATTATCTCTTTAAAGACACTGTCTCCAAATAAGGTCATGTTTTGAGGTACTGTGGGTTAACTTCAACATATCCATTTTGAGGGGACCCAGTGCAATCTGTAAGAGGAAATGTGTTTGCTGTTCCCTGTTTTAATAGTATCTGTGACTTGGGTATGTGATGACATTAGATAGGAGACTAACTAAAATGATTCAGTTTTAGAAATCTTCAACATAAAAACTACATAAAGCCTTTTTTTGTACTGGGGATTTAACCCAGGTGTGTTTAACCATGGAACCACATCCTCAGCCCTTTTTTGTATTTTATTTAGACACAGGATCTCACCCAGTTGCGTAGGGCCTCACTAAGCTGCTGAGGCAGCCCTTGAACTTGTGATTCTCCTGCCTCAGCCTCCCAAGCCGTTGAGATTACAGGTGTGTGCCACCATTCATGGCTTACATAAAGTCTTAATTTTTACTTGAACAGTGGTAATTTGATATAATGTATAATTTAAAAAAAATTTTTAAAATCCAGAATGCACCAAGTATTGCACAGTTTGATCACTAAGTCATTAGTTAAGTAAACCTCACAGAATAGCTTCATGTCAGCCAAGGCCACAAACACTGTACAACACATTAGAACTGACAGATGTTTTAGTTATAACTAAAATAATGTCCATGTTTTCAGTACCAAAAAGTACTGAATGGTGGAGCTGGGGTTGTGGTTCAATAGTAGAGCGTTTGCCTCACATGTGTGAGGCACTGGGTTCAATCCTCAGCACCACTTAAAAATAAGTAAATAAAAATAAAGTTATTAAAAAAAAGTAAGTGAATGATGGATTGAAGTTGGGAACCATTGGTGGCTTTCCTTCACAGCCCACAATCTCCTGCTTCTGTTACCTGAGCATGACTTTTTGTTTAAGTTATTTAAGTTATTTTTATAGTACTGGGGATTGAACCCAGGGCCCCATGCATGCTAGGCCGATGTTCTACCACTGAGCTACATCCCCACTTCTACAACTTTTATTTTAAATTTACGTTCTTGGCAGCTCTGTGGAAAGACAAGGAACTTCAATGGAGATAACAGGTCACATTGCCTAACCTTGGGTTCAGCCAGTGTCTCCCCCTGCCACTCACTCACTCTGCTAAGAAGCCAATAGCCAGCTTCCCACTAACCTGTTCAAACATCTTTTTATGGTTTTTATTTTATGAAGATATAAACAAATTTAAATAATACAGAAGTATATGAGCCCCCAAACAAAAGTCCTACTTCCCCCCAAACAATTCCACTTTCCAGGGCTAACCACAGGTAACTTTTTTATTTTTTTAAATTTGTAGGTGGACATGATGCCTTTATTTTGTTTGTTTATTTTTATGTGGTACTGAGACTACCACTGAGCCACATCCCAGCCCCCTCAGGTAACTTTTGACGATTGACTATTTCTAGATATTTTTCTAGACATTTTTCTTTGTATCTACCTACACATGTATCCAAAGTTCTCTGCCTTTTTGTCTCTGCACACATACATAGAAAAGTTCATGCAACTTTTTATATAGTAAATCATATGAGAGTAATAAATTGCTGATCTGATGTTCTGTTGCCTTGAATATTTTGATGTGGACTTTCTGCAAATGAGGGCATCTGTGTTACCACAGTACCACCATCAGAGCTGCATTACAGCAATGCTACGCTATGTCAATCTAATCTTGAGACATTTTAAGACATGGCTTTCGGGCGTGTCTGTGGGAGGGTTTACAGATGAGGCTGGCATTAACACTGGTGGGCTCAGTGCAGTAGGTCACCCTCCCCTGTGTGGGTGGGCCTCATCCATTCCTGAGGGCATGAATATAGCAGATGTCAAGGGAGGAGGAATTTGGCCCCTATTTGCCCCTTGCCTGTCACAACTTGAGGGAGAGCATCTCAACTTGGTTGCCTGCTCCATGGCTGAGATTTATATTATCCACTCCTCTGGTTCTCAGGTCTTGGTCTGAACTGAATTATACTACCTGCTTTCCTAGCTCTCCAATTTGCAGACTGCAGATGAGACTTCTCAGCCTCTACTCAAAGAAGTTCCTGGATATAGAAGATGCCCCTCATTGTATGATGGGGCCACATCCCAACAAACCAATTGTAGTTGAAACTGCAAGTCAAAAATGCATTTAACATACCTAACTTACCTGGAACACGCTCAGAACGCTTACATTAGCCTATAGGTGAGCAAAGTCATCTGTCATAGTCTGTCATTAAGTGTTGATTATCTCATGTACACGTGCATTTTCTAGACACTGACATGAACCCCAAACAATATCCCAAAATCGCTGGCAATATATACCACTTTGGGGTATTGGTTGTTTACCTGCATGATGGGCTGACTGGGAGCTGGGCATGACATAAGACAGTCTCATATTGCAAATTACTGAGCTGGGCAAAGGTCAAAATTAAAAATTTCAGGTATGGTTTCTATGGAATGTGTAATGCTTTATTATCTTCAAAAGTGTCCAGGACACAACATCAAGGACAGAGGAACTTTCCCAGACATAAGGAGACTGAGACAAGACAATTGAATGCAACCTGTGATTCTGAGGTGGGTACCTTTATAATAAAGAATGTTACTTGGACAGTTGGCTAACCAGGAAGCTGGCCTGTATTTTCTGTTGCTCTGTAACATCACTACAAATAGTTTTTGGAAACAGCACCCAGTGATTAGCTCATAGCTCAGTAGGACAAAGTCGGAAATTCAAGTCAGTTGGGCTCTATCATCTATCTCTTATTGATTCTGTATCTCTGGAGAACCCTCCTATAGACCTTCAGCCACACAGAATAGTTTTGCCAGCATCCTGAATGACCTTGAATACTGATTCCACAACCTCTGGGTAGTAAACTGACCCAGCTGGCTGGATGATGTCAGCCTGTGGGTCTGAGCACGGAGTTCAGCTTGAGTCTCAGATGCCCTCCCAAGCTGCCAGCTGATCAGTGGGTGTTGTTTCAAACCACTACATTTGTACTGATTTCTTACAAGAGAAAACAAATACAGGACAGCTTCCTGTGTAGCCAACTGTCCTAGTAATGTTCTTTATTGTAAGGGACCCAGTTCAGAATCACAGGTTGCATTGGTGGTCTGGTCTCTTTGTCTCCTTGTGTGTGGAAGAGTTTCTCCCTGTCCTTGACTTTGTGTCCTGGACAATTTTGAAGATGATGAGTGAATTACCGTTTAAGTGCCTCTCATCTGGGTTTGTCTGGTGTTTTCTTACTGGATTCTGGTTCTGCAGTTTCACTGGGAACCTGATAGAAAAAATGTCATCTGATCAGGTCTCGCTGCATCCTATCAGCCTCCCTTGGAGCCTAGGACAGTGAGTGCGGTGGTACATGGAATTCCTAATATTCTTTATATCATTTGCTCTTGTATTTTTTGTGGAGTGGCTGATGGGCATCATTTGTCATTTTCACATTATAAATGGAGAAAGTTTAATTGTATTCTGTAACTTGCTCTTTTCACATATCATTATAATGAGCAATTTGCTATCTGTCCCTTAGGCCTACTGTGGTCTTTCTAGCAGAGCCAGCCTTGGTTTGCCATAGTGTAAATACCAACATGTGCTTAGGCATAAACATGTTGGCTGGTTCCATTCTCCACATCACACAGCGCTGCAGCAACTGGTTGTAGTTTTGTGCTGTTCCTTCAGCGCTGCTATGGTGTAGCCCTGGAAGTGTTGCTCAGGTTCTAAGCACTTAGCTGCTCATGTTACTGCCAGATTGCCATTAGAGAGCCCTGCCTCCATTTGTACTTTCCAGCTTTGTTTGCTCTGTGGTGGAATTTCTAAGGAATGGATTGTAATAAGCTATTCTTTCTTTTCTGCTTCCCCACTGGGAATAGCCTGCATTATGGCTTTCCCACTGTGGGAAAAGACTAAAGGAACTAGGAGTTCAGCAGGCTACTTTCAGCTGCAGCCAGATTGATGGCCACATCTAGTTCTCTCTCTCCAGCTCCTGTGTGTGTGTGTGTGTGTGTGTGTGTGTGTGTGTGTGTGTGTGTGAGCTTCCACTAAGCCAGGGGTGTAGTTTTCCCTGGGTTCATCCATTCTCACTTGGCTCAGGCAACCCTGCCCACCTTTCCTCTAGCCAGGAGGGCATACAGGAGGCTCAGCTCTGGGTCAAAAAGGACTGAGTTCCTTCCTGCAGCATTTATCTTCAAAGGGGTAGATGCATCATGTCACTAAGTGTTTTGAAAAAATCCATTTCATGACTGACCTGATAGGCTGCTCTGGGTCAGGTTCTGTAGCCAGTACTTTTTAGTGCATATTTATGTCTACCTGACCAGAAAGATATCCCATCAGAATGGTGGTCTCAAGGACAAGCAGGAAACAGACATGGAATGGAGCCAACTTGTTCAGATAAACAACAAATTTTAACAAATCTGTTTCCAAATAAGCATAGATTGTATGAAGAGATTTTTCATTCTTTATCTGAATTAAACTGGGCATCATTTATTTTCTGACAACCCTAGTTAGAAACAAGTCATGTAGTTCAGTCAACCACACAGGGGGAGGGAAATAGTTTTCACTTTTTTTATATATATGTATTTTTAGTTGTAAATGGACACAATATCTTTATTTTGTTTATTTTTATGTGGTACTGAGGATCGAGCCCAGGGCTTCACACATGCCAGGCAAGCGTTCTACCACTGAGCCACAACTCCAGCCCTAGTTTTCACTTTGGCAAGGAGGAATGTAAAAGAATTTGTGGAGATTAATATATATATATATATATATATATATATATATATATAAAATATGTATTTTTATTTTGAGACAGGGCCTTGATAATTGCTGAGCTGGCCTTTAACTTGCAATCCTCCCACATCAGCCTCCTGAGCTGATGGGATCACAGGCATGTGCCACTGTATCTGGCTTGTGGAGATTTTTTAAAACCACCACAGCAGGGAATTTTGAAAAAATTCAGAAAGCTTTGGCCTAATGTATGTGGATAGATGCCTGGGAGTCTGAGGACAAAGCAGTGGTGCTGGACGAGCAAGTTCATCTTCCTAATGATCTTGTACATTTACAGAAAACTCCACATAATACCTGATTTGCTCCTCAGATAGCTCTCTGCAGCAGGTGATTATGATTCCCATTTTTAGAAGAAGATGAGGTAGAGTGCCTACTCTTAGGTGATGTCGGCAGAAATGGTGGAGGGAGGAGTTTCTCCTCTCAAGTCCAGCATTTGTACTACTCTGCCTGGCGGGGTCCTGATCCTCTGCAGGCCTCCGTGGTATGAGATGTCTTGCACTCACCTTCTGGCTGCTGCTGAATGTTATCTCCAACAGGTGATGGGAGGGATCCTTGCTGCATCCCAGGTGATGGACTGTCTGAGAAGCTGAGGACGCAGGTGCAGTCTTCTCGCCTATAGCCACAGGCTCTGCGGTGCAGCTGGCTAGGGCTGTGGGATTCCACCCATCACACAGGCCCCTTGCACTGACTGGCCCTGGAGCGCTCCAGGAAAGTCATGCCTTTCCAGCAGGCGGCAGTCAGACTCATCTGAGAAAGACTGGGATCCCAAACCAAATAGAGAATTATTCTTCCCTCGATTTTTTATTTTCAGTTAATGAACCTTTATTTTATTTATTTATATGTGGTGCTGAGAATCCAACCCAGCGCCTCACACTTGCTAGGCAAGTGTTCTTACCACTGAGCTACAGCCCCACCCTCCTCGGTTTTTATTATAAAAAATCTTAGACATACAGAAAATTATAGTAGTATAGCATCCATTGTCCTACCTAGATTTCATAATCCTTACTATCTTTAACATGTTTGTTCTGTCAGTCTTTTAAACTATTTACATATTGTATTTTGACTCTCTAAGTAGTTCCTATCTTGTATTATCTAAAAATAGGTACGTGTTCCTATGCAACTATAATTACATAATCAACCTAAAATTAACCATGATTTTTTTTTTTTTTTGGTACTGGGGAATGAACCCAGGGGCACTCGACCACTGAGTCACATCCTCAGCCCTTTTTTTGTATTTTATTTAGAGACAGGGTCTCACTGAGTTGCTTAGGGCCTCACTAAGTTGCTGAGGCTGGCTTTGAACTCGCAATCCTCCTGTCTCAGCCTCCCAAGTGCTGGGAAAAATTAACCATGATTTTCTAACATCAGCTAACATCTTTAAATTTCTCCTATTTTCCCCAAATTATCTTCCACCATCAAGATTTATCCATGTCTCTAGTTTCTTTTAATCTAGAATGTAACTTCTGAAGAGATCAGTCAGTTGTCTTGTAGATGGTTCTATATCCTCGATTCCCAGAATAAACACACCATTTCCTTATCTTCGTTATATCTGGGTATGGTCACGTGACCTAGTTCTAGTCAATGAGATGTATATGAGAATGTGTGAAATTTTGGGGCAGTCTTCAACCGCCTGAAATATGGGTATGTTGGCTGGAACTCTCTCTGGCTGTCACTTTACACTTCAGGATTAGGGTCACCCACCAGAGTCCATAGTGTCAAAGCAGAAAGAGCTTCACAGATGGCCACTATCAGCTCTGTCTGCCTACTCCCCTACCTCTAACTTGTGAACATAAAACCCTGTGTGCTTAAGGCATTGTTAGTTGGGATTTTATATCAACCAAATTTAATCCCAGTTGGTTAAGATCAGGTCGAGGCTGACAATCTTGTATTGGCCTGGAAAAGATGTCATTTGCTTTCTGCTTGGCTAAGACAGGTTTCAGGACTTCTTTTTCCTTCAGGTGCAGATCTCTGGTGTCAGGACCCCATGATAATATACTGAAGCTGTCACATTACCCAACCTGTAGACTTGGCAGTTGGGGAAATTTTCTGTATGAATCTTGTGGTTATATATGTGGGAAATTAAGATGGTGTGGCATGCCACATGTAAGAGGGCGCCAGGGGACAGGGCTGAGAGGTGTCTGTACAACAGAGTGGGAACAAGCTGGAATTGGCACATAGTGGGGTTGTGAAGCAGCACAAGGGCAGACTTCCAAAGGGCAGGGCCTTCAGGTAAAGAAATTCGATAAACATTGGCATCTTGAATTGCCAGCCAAGAGCAAGTTTCCTGGGAGTGAACAGCTCCATTTGGAAAGTGTCCCATAGGACACAAAAGGAGTCACAGTGCTTGAGGGCACTCTGACTGACTGCCTGCTCCCCAGGCAATCACTTGACTTGATGGTTTGAGAACAGAGCTATGTCCTGGGAGTGGGAACATTTCCTTTCTGCCCCAGGCACACAGGAGGCATTCTCCTGAGTAGTGACCTTGGTATTGGCATTTCATCCTTGATTACTTGAGAAGATCAGTTATTCTCTTGGATGTTGAAATTTCAGTTCTTAATCTAGTGACATCCTCCTAGATCCTCAACAAAGCAAGAAGTGTGGATTTTGGGTTTGGGCACCCAAAAGAAATCATCTGATTTTAATAGAATTTCAACTATATTTGAGTTTATGATATGATCATTAAAAATAAACACATATGTTGTCAATCTGTTTTCTTCAGTTCTTTTACTCATTCCTCCAAACAATCATTTATTGAGATCCTGCTTCTTGCCTAGGGCTGAGCTGTGTTGGGGATGATACCTGAGTTCTAGCATCTCTCAGTCTCTCAGAAGACACAAATGCAAACATAATTGGCCAGAATCCAGTGGGTCACTCCCAACAATAGAGGAAGGAGCCTGGTACTTTGGGAGTAGAGAGGGGATTCACTTTAGGGTTTAGCAAGTTTATGCAAGTCCCCTGTTTCTTGCTCTGACTGCTCAAAAGCAGGGCCCCATTTCAATATCATTCCTTCTAGAAAGATCTGTCAGGGGACCAGGATGGATGATTCAATTCCTCCCAGCATCTGTCTGGCACCAGGGGACCCAAATGCTCTGTGAAGCAGTTTGCTGGTCTGTTTCCTTATGTGTTCCCAGCCATTTCTTTGCCGGCTCCTCACAGCCTCTCTGCTGCAGTGCCTCTGGGGCCTGGGCAGAGAGACTCATGCTTGGGAAAAGCCTAACTCGCTCTGAAGCATCAGGCTTCCCTGCTGTGGGTGCTAGTGTATTAGGGTCTTCCTCCCTTTCTTTGCTGGGCATCACTACCTTGGCCACGGTGTTAACCTGATGCACAAAGTTCTTAATGGGCCTCCATAGCCACTTAGAACTGGTACCCTTGGCTGGTCAGCGTGGTTAACTATAAGTCTGTTCCCTTCCAGGTAAGTAATGCCTGAACTCATAAAGGGTCTGTTTCTAGTTGACTTTAAAAGTGACTCTAGTGTTAAGAACTTGAGGCTGATTAAGTGAAAAGGATAAAGCCTTGGAAAGTTCATCAGGCAGGAGAGGAACCCCTGTCCCAGGGTGGTCTAGGGCTTGGCCTGAGTTTAAGTCCTGCCTCCTCTACTTACTAGTTGTCTTACATTGAGCAAGCTCCTTGCCCTTTCTGTGCTCCATTTGTAAAAATAAAGGACCTACTGAGAAGAGGTTTTTGGAGAATCAGATGAGTAAAAACAGGAAGCACACAGAACAGTGCCTGGCTCAGAGTAAGGACTCACAATGCTGTTATTACTGCTAGCGGATGGTCTTTTCTGATGCAGTAATTGTAGGGTGGTCCTGCGATAGAGTTTATGCCCCTGAGGGCAGGATCTTTTATACTGCAGACAGTAGCTGAGGTAACAGGCAGCACTGAATCATGCATTGTGTTTATCTACTCTTTGAGAGTAGAGGCTGTGTTCATCCATTCAGCCATTGCTGGGTACAGTGAAATGATGAACAAGTAATTGCCAATATTGTCCTACCTCGTCACCTAGAACCTAGGAGAATGCGTGCCCTGTAGATGTAGGTTGCAAAAAGTGAACAAGATTGATATGGATTCTTTTTTTTTAAATGTTGATAGACCTTTATTTTATTCATTTATTTATATGTGGTGCTGAGAATCAAACCTAGTGCCTCATATGTGCTAGTCAAGCACTGTACCACTGAGCCACAAACCCAGCCCCTGAATTCTTTTGAATACAGTCCATTTTTAGACTTACGCTAACATCTTTGCCCCCCCCCCCACCTTTTTGGTACCAGGAATTGAACCCAGGGGCGCTTAACTACTGAGCCACATCCCCAGACCTTTTTTTTACTTTACTTAGAGACAGGGTCTTGCTGAATTGCTTAGGGTCTCACTGAATTTCTGAGACTGGCTTTGGACTAGTGATCCTCCCGCCTCAGCCTCCGAGCTGGTGGGATTAGAGGCATATGCCACCTCACCAGTATTGCCTTTGACCTTTGACTAGCAAGGGCAGGTTTCACTAGAAATTGTGACAGACCGCATGGGTTTCCTGCCTCTTGGTGGCTATGTTTGCTGGTAGGCAGCTGGCTTTAGGATAGTATATAATTTAGCAACTTGGATCTTGCAGATTCCTCAGTTACAAAGTGTCTGGATTGGGGTTACTTTTGAGCAGCTTTAAAAAAAGATTAGCATCTAGGTGTGTCTAGTATAAATGTCAGTATGTGTGCCTGTGGATGGCCCAGTTTTCAAAAAGAGAATGCTGGCACTCAGGAAGTACAGCTAGGAGCCAATGTCCATGTTCCTGTTACATCAGTGCCCTGGAGTCCCTGGACACTGGTGACAGGAAAAAGGTAATATTTTAGAAAGAAGCACAGTAATAGGAACCTCTTTGTTTAATTTTCTTATGGAAACAAACTGCAATTTTGAACAACGTGTGCTGTTTTGAATCTACCACCCACTTCTCTACTATGCTTTAAGGTCATGTCCATTCCTGGGGAAACAGGGGTTTCAGCCCGTGCTGCACTTGGGACCACACTGTTCCATCAATTCTGAGGGGCTAATTACTTTTTCACTTTTAACACCTCAGAAATTGAGTTTGTTTGTTTATTTATTTATTTATTTATTTTGATACTGGGGATTGAACCCATGGGCACTTTACCAAAGAGCTACATCCCTAGACCTTTTTTTCCTCCCCCTCTCCTCTCCCTCTTCCTCCTTTCCCTCCCCTCCCACCCCTGTGGAATTAAACTAGAAATCAATCATGGGCAAATCACTTAAAAATCTCCAAAATGTTTGGAAGTTTAGCAACATTCTTTTAAACAAATGTAGGGCAAGGAAGACACAAATGGAAATTAACAACTTTTTAAATAACTTATAGAAATACAATACAGTAAAACTTATGGGATATAGGTAAAAGCATGTAGAGGAAAACATAGTTTTCACGTTTTTTTTTTTTTTTGGTACTGGGGATTGAGCTCAGGGGCACTCAACTACTGAGCCACATCTACAGCCCTGTTTTGTATTTTATTTGGAGACAGGGTCTCAATGAGTTCCTTAGTGCCTCACCATTGCTGAGGCTGGCTTTGAACTCATGATCCTCCTCCCTCAGCCTCCCAAACTGCTGGGATTATAGGTGTGTGCCACTGCACATAGCAGATATATAGTTTTAAATGCATGTATTAGAAATTAAATGTTAACTTTTATTAATATGAGTTTCTACTTGAAGAAATCCAGAAAAGAAAAAACTAAATCTAAAGTAAGTGGAAGAAAAAGAAAGAAAGAAAAAAGAAACCAACCAGGGGCAGGGAGAGACAGAGAGACTACTAAGGATAAGAATGGGAATCACTGAAACAAAAAAGAGACAAACAATATAAAAAACGAAGTAAGAGAAAAGTCTGAATTTTGAAAAGATTAATAAAATTGATAAACCCTTGGCAAGACTGTTCAAGTAAAATAGAAAGAAAATATAAATTATTATAATCATTATTTGATTATTATAAATAAAAGGCAGGCTATCGCTACTAATCTTATTGATATTAAATAAATAATGTTGGGAAGTTTTATTCCACTAACTTTGACAGCTTCATTGAAATGGCAAATTTCCAGACAAACACCTATCACTAGAAAAAAGAGAATATCTGAAGAATCCTTTAATTAAGAAATTGAATCTGAAAGCTAAAATCTTTTCACAAAATAACTACATGGCTTCTGTGGAAAATTCTTCCAAACAATTAAGAAAGAAATAATATCAGTCTAACACAAAGTCCCTCATGGAATACAGAAGTAGGCAACACTACTCACTTGCATTAAGCGATCAATATATACTTAACATGAAATCCTGATGTAGACATTATAAGAACGGAGTTGTCAGTCAGTATTTCTTAGAAACTCAGAGGGCAAAAGAAAACGCAGCAAATCAAACCCAGAAAACATAAGAAATCATACTACATTATGAGAAGTTGAGGTTTATTCTCGAAATACGAAGTTAGTTTAACATTTAAAAAATCAATGAATGTGGGCTGGAGTTGTAGCTCAGTGGTAGAGCATTTGCCTAGCACGTGTGAGGTACTGAGTTCAATTTGTATGTGTCACATATAATAAATAAAGTATTGTGTCCATCTACAAAAAAATCAATGAATGTAATTTACTTCTACATTAACAGAAAAAATGGATGATCTTTATGAATAAATAAAAAGTATTCAACATCTCTTTTTGGAAAAATAAATCAGTGAGCCAGGAATGGTAGGGAACTCAATCCAATAAGAGATATCTATAAGAGCAAAACAAAACACACAAATGATAATACACAGAAAATAACAAAACGAAAGTACAGCTAACAATCCTTAAGAGTGAAATTTTGAATGCTTTCTCAAAAGTCTGAGTAAAAAACAAGGATGTCCACTCCCCACTTCTCTGAAAATTCTAGTTAGTACAATGAAATGTGAGAAAAGACACAAAATATACTTATTAGAAAAAAAAAACATTAGAAGAGGTGAAAAAGATGTTATTTTCAGAAGACATGACCGTGGCTAAAAATTTTAGAACATTAACCAAACTATTAGATTTAATTAGTGAAAGCTGAGCGCACACACCTGTAATCCCAGTGAACTCAGGAGGCTGAAGCAGGAGGATTGCAAGTTCAAAGCCAGCCTCAGCAACTTAGTGAGACCCTGTCTCAAAAAAAAACAACAACAACAACAACAAAAAAAAACGGGCTGAGGATATAGCTCAGTGGTAAAGTGCCCCTGGATTAAATCCCTAGTACCAAAACCAAAACAGTGCTGATAACAATTATCTTCAGTACAAAAAATGTAGTGTTGTCATTAGTACAAAAAAATAGTGTTATCATTAGTAGCTACATGTATCTACACAATGTTGTAGTTTTGTTTTATTATCAAATTAAGTTTATTTACTACTGATTGAACTTTTTCTTGTGATAAAATGCATTCAACATATTTGAAAATTTAACAATAAAAAGACATTCTTTTTATTATAATTGTTAACACATATCGATTTTAACCATTCTTAAGCGTACACTCGTACCAGTGTTCTTTACATTAGCAATGTTACACAACCATCACCACTATTTCCAGAAGTTCTTTCATCACCTCAAACAGAAACTCTGTACTTATTAAGCAATAAAAATCCCCATTCCTCCCTCCCCCAGCTCCTGGCAGCTTATACTCTACTTTCTGCCTCCATGAATTTGCCTATTTTAGATATTTAACATAAGCAGATCATATAATATCTGTTCTTTTCTGTCTGGCTTCTTTCAGTTAGCCTGTTTTCAAGATTTATTTATGTGGTAGCATGTATCAACTTCATTTCTTTTTATAGGTGATTAATATTTTAGTGAATATATACACTTCATTTTGGCTGTGTATCCTCCTGCGGATGGACCTGGGTTGGTCCACCTTTGGGCTGTTGTGAAAGGGCTGCAATGAGCACTGGTAGACAAGTCCCTGGGTGTCTGATTTCGATTTCTTTGGGTCTGCACCTAGAAGTGGAATCACTGGGTCATATGGCAAGTCTATTAGCTTTTTGAGTTGTTATCCACAGACAACACGCTATTTTATATTCCCACCATCAAAATACGAGGGTTCCAATTTCTCCACAGCCTTGCCAACACTTACTATACTGTTGTTTCTTAAATTAGATCCATTCTGGTAGGTATGAAGTGTCTCACTGTGGCATTTCCCTAACGACATTTTTCAATCATGTGAAGCACTTTCATGGGACTTCTGTATCTTCTTTGGAGAAAGTCTACTCAAATTATTAGCCTGCATTTTAATTAGGTTGTCTTTTTGTTGTTGTTCTAGGAGTTCTCTGAATATTCTGGATATTAAACCTTTATCAGATAGAAGATTTGCCAATATTTTCTCCTATTCTGTAGATGGTCTTTTCACTATTTCATAACTTTATTTTTTATGTGGTGCTGTGGATTGAACCCAGTGCCTCACACATGTTAGGTAAGCGCTCTATGCACAGAGCCACAATCCTGTCTTTTCACTTGCTTGATACTGTCTTTTGATGCACAAAAATTGATTTTGGGGAAGCCAAATTTACTTTTTATTTGTTGCTTATAATTTTGATGTCAGACCTAAGAATTCATTGCCAAAATTTGCTTGGCATTGAGCTTTATAAGATGGCATTGAGGGCTGGGGATGCAGCTCAGTTGGTGGAGTGCTTCCCTCGAATGCACAAGGTCCTGGGTTCAATCCCCAGCACCACACACACACACAAAAAGATGGCATTGAGCTTTCTAAGAGCAGTATCATTCTAATGTAATCTTATGGAACTTTCAGTTTTCTTTCAAAATTGTATTTATAAGATTATCCATGTGCTTTTATTTTTTATGCATTTTGACAGCTGTATAATGTTCCTTTGTATGAATGTACCACACATTATCTACTTAGTCTCTTATTGATAGATGTTTGCATTTTATCAGTACCACTATGAATATCCCAAATGATTTTTTGGGGCAGTCTAACTTAAGAACCACTAACCTTTTTAATTTTTTTTAATGAATAAAACAACCTTTGAGTTGCTTTTTTTTTTTTTTTTGTACCAGGGATTGAACCCAGGAGCACTTAACCACTAAGCCCCATCCCCAGTCCTTTTTATTTTGAGACAGGGTCTTGCTGAGTTGCTCAGGGCCTTGCTAAATTTCTGAGGCTGGCTTTCAACTCACAATGTTCTTGCTGCAGCCTCCTGAGTGGTGTGCACCACTGCTCCCAGTCCCATTTTGTTTTTTTGAGACAGGGTCTTGCTTAATTGCCCAGGCTGGCCTCAAACTTGATGCAATCTCCCTGCCTCACCCTCCCAAGTCACAGGATTACAGGTGTGCACCTTCTGAGTTGCTACTTTCAAATGAATTGCACTTAAGATACATAGGTGCAGATATTTGAATGTAACATTGATTTTTCTCATCTGCCTATCTGAACTAATAAGGACTACAAAACCACAAGGCTCACTGCCATTGAGTGTGATCTTGTAGTCTATGATATAGTTTTAACTACTTTATGTGATTTCTTGCAAAGAGCAATTGGAGAACACAGTAAGTACATTTTACTGGTTCCAGGTTGGGAGAATTTGTCAGTCACAGGGAGACGCCCATGAAGAGTGGATAAAATGATGTGAGAGGAAATGTTTTCTTTACAGTCGCCATCTACGCTAGAAATGTCCATAAGCGTTTGAACCAACTCAAAGACGGTCTTTTCTAGTGCTAAAAATCCTCCAGAATAGACACATTGGTGGTTCTGTGCTAGTCAACACTATAGCTGAACTATTTTGTGTGATTTCCTGCAAAGAGCAATCACAGAAGAAGACACAACAGTTTACAGATTTCAGGTCAGAGAGCTTTTAGCAATAGGGAGATGTCCACACAGGATGGGGAAACTGATTGTGAAAAGGAAATGCTTTCCTTACTGCTCCATTTAAGGTAGGTTGCAGGAGTGGTTAATAGGGGGTTGAAATAACTCAAAGGTCTTTTTCTGTGTTGAAAATGCTCCAAAATAAAGAGGCAGATAAACAGTCCTCTCATCCAGGCATTCTGCCCCGTTGCTGTTTTCTGGAAACGCTTGGCAGGACATGGGGTCAAACAGTTGCCAGATTTCCTCAGGGTTGTAAAATAACACTATGGGAAAACCAAGCATGAAGCAAGAGCTCAACTCTTAACAAGGATATTGTTTGTGGTTTTGTTACTGGTAACTGCCAGTGACCTTAGCAAGACCAAAGTTATATAAACACAACTTTGGGTAAACACAGAAATTACAAATTAAGAAAGAGGTAGGGTAAGATTTGAGGCATAAAAGGCTCTGCAGGTGCCCCCACAGAACTGCACGTCCAGAGGCCAAGTCAAAGATGAGGTGAGTTCATAGCACCCCCAGTCCTCTTGTTATTTTGTACTTTTTTACGTGTATTGGTATAGAAGGAGTCTACAGGGGAGATGCAAAACTCCTGTAATCCCAACGGCTTGGGAGGCAGGAGGATTGTGGGTTCAAAGCCAACCTCAGTGGAAGCAAGGCGCTAAGCAACTCAGGAGGCCCTGTCTCTAAATAAAATACAAAATAGGGCTGGGATGTGGCTCAGTGGTCAAGTGCCCCTGAGTTCCATCCCTGGTACTCCCCCCATCCCACAAAATAAATCAATCTCTCTCTCTCTCTCTGAAACAAGGCCAAGAGCTAAACTGTAGTGGATTAAAGCGCTAGTGTAGTAAGGTCTCTCCTTTTTTGTCCACAAAAGATGGTGCTTTCAGGCAGTGTTGTCTTTCCCAGGAGACAGGATCTACTCTTTTTCTTTCTTGCAGTGCTGGGGATGGCAGCTTGTGCTTGTGAGGCAGGCACCCTACCAACTGAGCTACAATCCCAGCCCCAGGATCTACTCTTAAGAAGGATCTTGCTGCTCCTGCTCTTCCTCCTCCTCTTCTTCCTCCTCCTCTTTCTTTCTTGCAGTACTGATGATTGAACCCAGAAGTGCTCTATCACTGAGCTATATCCCCCGTCCAGATAGTTTTTCTTGAGGTTAGTTTTCCTTTTCACAAGGGTGAAGCTTCCTGGCATTTTGACTATATTTACTAGCATTTTTTTTAAAAATAAGACCAATAGCAACACATTTAGTGTTATAATTAAGGATCTAGATTTTATAAAAATATGACTTTTTGAAAAGTTAAAATAACGAGAAAAGAAACTTAACATCACCAAGTAATACCTGAATGACTGACATCTGTCAGTAAGATGGTTACCTGGAAAGTGTGGCCTGTGTGCTAATGCCCGTAGACAGAGTTATATCTTCAGGAAGCCAATTCTCTTTCAGGTAACCTCCTGGCTTTCTGGAGTTTGATTACCATTTCTTTTTTAAGGTTTTTTAGTTTATTTGGTGTGTGTGTGTGGTTGTGGCTGGTCCCCAGCCCTTTTACTTTTTATTTTGAGAGTAGGTCTTGCTGAATTGCTGAGGCTGACCTAGAACTTTCGATCCTCCTGCTTCAGTCTCCTGAGTTGCTGGGATTACAGATGTGCACTCAGCTAATGATATACCATTTCTTAAAGACAAATGATCATAAGATAATTAAAACAATCATATGTGGATTTTGAATTATATATTTGGGCTGGATCTAGTGATGAGGGCCTGTAGTTCCAGTTTCTCGGGAGGCTGAGGAAGGAGGGTTGCTTGAGCCCTGGAGTGAGAGCAACCTGGGATGTTTTTTCCCATCTCAGGAAAAAAAGATTCTATGTTTAAAAAGTCTTTTATTATAGAAAATTTCAAATAGTAGAGAGGTTAGCATAATAAGCCCCATGTTCCCATCTTTAAGCCCACACTATATTGGGTGCATCCTTGTAGCCCAGGACTTTAGGGGTACCTGATGGAGGCTACTCTTGGCTGGAAAGCCCATATATTATTGCCAATTTAACGTTTCCTGAATGTGGCCAGAAACTGAGACTCCTTTTACTCTGTACCTTCCTATCTTGGTGGTTACTCTCTGGAGTGGATGAAGTATTCCCAGCAGCATAGAGCTTGCTGGAACCTGGGTGTGTTCAGAAGAGCTACTAAAGTGTACATGTGGGTGTGGGAGAGCAACATTTTGTCCTGGCACTTCCACGTATCTACTTTCTCTTCTGGTTGCTTGAGGGAGGAGTGTGTGTGTGTGTGTGTGTGTGTGTGTGTGTGTTCGTGCGTGCTGAGAGGCAGGGAGATCAGCTTCATATTCTTTCCCATCATCTCTCTGCAGCACCTTGGGAGCTCTTGTCACTCTCCTGCTCTGGGGACAGCTTTTTGCTGTGGACATTGGCAACGATGTCACGGATCCTACAGGTAGGTCTTTGTGTTTGGGCAGCAGTCGTGTATTCCCAACTCTGCTGTGGCCTACTCTGACCCCACGTATCTGCACTCCTGGAGAAGATCCAGTTGAGAAATGAAAGGAGTTGCCCTTTATTGTCTTCCAGGGGTCAGAAGGAGGCTGATGTGCACAGCAGCTTCCTCTCTGACTTTTTATAGGTCTATGGGAGCAATTTCTGAATATTAACTTCCTTTATTGGTTTCCTTTTCTATGCAGATGACAGTTGCCCAAAGCCCCCTGAGATTGCAAATGGCCGTGTGGACCACATGGTTCGTTATGGGTGTAAGACCTACTACAGACTGCGTACTGAAGGAGACGGTGAGGCCTGAGCGAGTCTGCCAGCATACATCATGGTCCTGACATCCTCATAATGGCCAGAAAGTTCACCTGCACTTCTTGTAGCCAGGAGATTTAGATCCTGAATTAGTTTTTGTCACCAGTGGGTGGTTCTGTGAGCAAACTTTTTCCGGCCTGTTTCTCTTTTGTTAAGTGGAAGCTAAGTCATGTAGCTTACCTATCTTAGAGTAAGTTCTCCATCTATCAAGCAGATGTGGTGAAAGAACAAATGACAATGATGATGGGTAGTCCTTCCCCAAGGAGCACTACATTCCTGGCACTTCCTAATGCTTCCTAACTATTTAAAGCTCAATTAGTTCTCACAGCACCGCTCTTAAGATATACTGTTATTCTTATTTTTCTGATGAGGAAACTGAAACATAGAGAAAATGAATGTCTTAAGGTGGCCTTTGAGGGTTGGAGTCAGGATCTGAAGTCCCATCTATACTTGTTCTGTCTTGCCATGACCAGTCTGTCCTGCTGGAGCCCCTAGCACTCGACTTGAAGCTCAGTGCTCCTCCCCTTCCTCATCCTCTCTTATCCTTTTCCTTTTAAATTCTTCTCTTTAAAAATCTTCCCATCCACCGGGTGCGGTGGTGCATGCCTGTAATCCCAGCACTTGGGAGGCTGACGCAGGAGGATCAAGAGTTCAAAGCCAGCCTCAGCAACTTAGCGAGGCCCTAAGCAACTCAGTGAGACCCTGTCTCTAAATAAAATGCAAAATAGGGCTGGGGATGTGGCTCAGTGGCTGAGTGCCCCTGGGTTCAATCCCCAGTACCAAAAAAAAAACCAAAAACAAAAACAAAAAAACCTTTCCACCCTGCACGAGGTCCAGAATTGATCTCTCTCTCTGGGCTCATTTCTTTCCTTTTGTTTCAGGAGTGTATACCTTAAACAGCGAGAAGCAGTGGATCAACAAAGACATTGGAGAGAAACTTCCCGAATGTGAAGCAGGTGGGTGCCGAGGGTTTAAGCTGAAATGTTGCAGAGCCACATCCCTCTAGTGTGGCTTTCCCTGAGCATACATGAGCCAAGGTGAGGGATCAGCAAGAACCACAGCCAGTGGGGCCAAGATCTGGGCAGTGAGGAGGTGACCTCTAAAGGAAGCTCACTGAGCATCTTGTTTCTTTGGGGCCTGCAGGGCACTGTCTCTACGTATCAACATAGATAGCCTAACTAGAGAGCCTAGGTCAAAGTAAAATGAGGTCGAGAAAGAACAAGTCAAGGAAGGCTGAGCAAAAGCTTAACCTATGGAGGTATAAAACAGACGGCTAGAGATGGGCTGGGACTCCTGATTCCTTGCTCTCCCCTTTTTCTCTGGGAACAAAGGGTCTTGCTCACCTTCTGCCATCAGGGCTGTGGAACTGCTAATCTGCCCTGGATCAACTGCAATGTCTGTAAAATCTGCATTCCTGCCAGTGCTAACACAGAACCCTTGCTAGTCAGAGAGAAGGAATTATAGAGCATCCAGCTCTTTCAATAGTTTCAGGGAATTGTGGAAATTCCTTTGTGGTGACAAAATTATTTAATATACATATAGTTTATCAGACGGGGTTTAAAAATCTCAGTGCTACTTATTTCATGTTGGAAAAACAGGAAATAGAGCTCTGCATTGTGATGTAAACATTAAAAAAACATTTTAAACTGTGAACACTGGCAATGAGATGAGCAGGTGGTAAGGGCAAGCATTTCAGCATTTCTAGTTTTGAAAAAGTGAATGACAGTGTAGAAACACCAATGCTTTTACTTGGCTTTCTTAGACTGGGAGACTTCCACACTCCTGCTCATGGGTTTCTTGCTCTCCTTGACAGTGTGCGGAAAGCCTAAGAATCCAGTGGATCAGGTGCAGCGCATCATTGGTGGATCTATTGATGCTAAAGGCAGCTTTCCCTGGCAGGCAAAGATGGTCTCGCGCCATGGTCTCATCACAGGGGCCACACTGATCAATGAACAATGGCTGCTGACCACAGCCAAAAATCTCTTCCTGAATCACACAGAGAATGCAAAAGCAGAGGACATTGCTCCTACTTTAAAACTCTATGTGGGGAGAAGGCAGCAGGTAGAGATTGAGAAGGTGGTTCTCCACCCTAAGTACTCCGAGGTAGACATTGGCCTCATCAAACTCAAACAGAAGGTGCCTGTCAATGAGAGAGTGATGCCCATTTGCCTACCCTCCAAGAATTATGCAGAAGTTGGGCGTGTGGGTTATGTGTCTGGCTGGGGGCGAAATGCCAACTTTAATTTTATGGAGCGCCTCAAGTATGTCATGCTGCCCGTGGCTGACCAAATCAACTGTGTGCAGCACTATGAGGGCAGCACAGTGCCTGAAAAGAAGACCCCGAAGAGTCCCGTTGGGGTGCAGCCCATCCTGAATGAGCACACCTTCTGTGCTGGCATGTCCAAGTACCAGGAAGACACCTGTTACGGTGATGCTGGCAGCGCCTTTGCCATTCATGACCCGGAGGACGACACTTGGTATGCAGCTGGGATCCTGAGCTTTGATAAGAGTTGCACCGTGGCTGAGTACGGTGTATACGTGAAGGTGCCCTCCATCCTGGACTGGGTTCAGAAAACTATAGCTGCTGAATGACACAAGCTGGCTGGAAGCCCTTGCTTGACAGTGAGATTTTACCCTTAAAGAGGGAAAGCGGATGGGATAGGACACCGTCTGAACTGACAGGCACCAGCCCTGCACTGCCGGGTTAATTAATAAAGAACTTGCTTATGATTAACTTCTGTGCTGTTTTTAATCTGAGTCTTTTTTATTCTCTCATTTATGTTACTGGGCAGACAAGTGACATAGAGTGTACTAGAAGTATGGCAGAAGAACACTCCAAGCTGCCTGGAAATTCTCAAGGTGATACAAATTGGTCCATTTTGGGGAATTGTGCATTGACTTAGTGCCTATTGGCACTAAGATATCTCAGAGATCTTTTTAAAAAAAACTTTTTTTAGTTGCAGATGGACACAATAATTTTATTTATTTTTATGTAGTGCTGAGGATTGAACCCAGTGCCTCACAAGTGCTAGGCAAGTGCTCTACCACTAAGTCCCAGGCCCAGCCCTCAGAGAGAGACTCTGATCCTTGTTTTACAGATGAGGAAATACTCAGAGAAGCAAAGTGCTTTGCTTAAGTTTCCACAACTATTGAAAATGGAAGCTGAATTGAAACCTAGGTCTATTTGAATAAAAACTCTTGTTTTTATTTTTTTGGAACTGAGGATTGAACCCAGGGGCACTTGGCCACTGAGCCACATCCCCAGTCCTATTTTGTATTTTATTTAGAGACAGGGTCTCACTGAGTTGCTTAGTGCCTTGCCCGTGCTGAGGCTGACGTTGAACTCACAATCCTCCTGCCTCAGCCTCCCAAGTCGCTGGGATTACAGGCATGCACCACCCCGCCCGGCTAAACTCTTGGTTCTTTTTAACTGAATCCTCTTGCCTCTTTGAAGTGCATCAGGAGAAAGGGTGCAGGCCTGGTGCTATGGTTTAGATAAATGTCCTCCAAAAGCCTATGAGTTTAAGGCATGGTCCCCAGCCTGTGGCACTCTTGGGAGGTGGTGGAGCCTTGGAGAGGATTTATGGGAGGAAGTTAGGTCAAAGGGGGTGTACCTTTAAAGGGGACGATGGTACTCTGGTCTTCTGCTGTTCCTCTTTGCTTTCTGTATGTCATGAGGTGAGCTATTTTTTTGATCTATCACGTTTCCCTTCATGATGTGCTGCCTCAGGTTCCAAGCAAAAGGGCCAACTCTCAAAGTCTGAGTCAAAACAAACATTTCTTTTGTCACAGTGAGGGAAAGTGATGCAAGCCAAAGCAGGATGAAAAGAAAGTGTTCTGACCCAGAAAATACTTTTACTGTTCGTGTTCCAACTTTCTGGGGCTCCAGAAAACAAACTAAGGAGGATCTCTGACTTGCTGGGTCTAAATCACAGCTCAGCCTACAAACCTGTTAAATGCTTTAAGCTCTCTGGCCACGATCAGATCCCTGGTCTCTTCCATAGGACTTAACAGAGGATCTCTAAAGTCTCTACCAGCCAAAATGCTCTGGGACTCTGTAACAAGTTAGGAGTCTCCTCCTCAGTAGATGTTTGCCAACCTGAAATAAATCCATCCTCTACCCGGAGTCAAATGCAAGCTGTGTGATCTTGCAAGCTTTGTGATTTCACAAAGATAAGAGGCTTTCTAGTAAGGGTCTCACAGGTGAAAGGTGAAGAGGAAGCTTTTCTCTCTGAATGCTTTCTTGCACTAAGCCTTTAGTACACTGACCCTTCACTAATCCACCTTCTTATCATGTCAAACATATGGTCTCTCCTTTTCATAGTATGAAGGTCACTGATGTCACTATTCTTTCACCAGGACCTGGACTGCACTGTAAAGTTCTCTTCACGTGCACCTTCCAGATCCATTGATATCTTTTTTTCCCCCCCTTTGGTACCAGGGATTGAACTCACAGGCACTCAACCACTGAACCACATCTATTTTGTATTTTATTTCAAGACAAGGTCTCACTGAGTTGCTTAGCACTTTGCTTTCACTGAGGCTGGCTTTGAACCTGCAATCCTCCTGCCTCAGCCTCCTGAGCCACTGGTATTACAGGCATGGGCCACAGCACTTGGGCAAGATCCACTGATATATTTTGACAGGTTAGAACTAGAGGACAAATGGAGACATGGACCTATATCCTATAAAGAAATAACAGAAACTGAAAATTATTCAGTTAAATGCTTACAAAATGCCTCTCATTTTGCAGTCATTTAGTCATTTATAACTTTTTCTTTTGATAGTATCTTCAGCACTAAATTTTCTGGAAGAAGAAACCATCCCAGTTTCCTAAAGAATTACCTGGTTGTATTAAGTGCCTTCTGGTCTCTCCTCAGGAGGAAAATAATGATGAGAAGATCAAGAAAATCACTTATGTTGTCTGCCTTCGTCCCTACAGCATCTCCTGCTGTCCTGGCCTCCTCCTTAGGTTCCAGAAACAGAGTCTGAGCTCTCTCTGCTGCCTCCATCCCTAGGCCTTTTCCCTTGGGTCCCTCTGCTGATATGCTCCTCCCCTTTCTGCACAAGGACCTCCTACTCTCCTTTAAGACTCTCCTTTAAGGCATTGTCTCTTCTCAGAAGTCTTCTCTCTCCAGGAGTAGTTTGTATTTTTGCAGCAGCTAGTGTCAGATGGGGCACCCAGAAAGTACTCAAGAAATACTGTGGAATGGAAAAAATTAAGATAAAAATCGGGGCTTCAGAGAAAGATTCCCTAAAGCCCTCAGTAAGATGATGATGTGAGAATTTTAGCATGCAAATTCTGAGTTTTTGATGGTATCTAAATACTTATCATGTATCAAATACTGTATGATTGAGACAGAAGAACAGAAAACCTGACCAACAGTGACTTAGGTAAAGAAAAAAAGTACATTTTTTTCTTTCATGAAGTCTGGAGGGAGGTGGATCTAGAGTTTACTCAGGAACTCAATAACATCACCAGGGATCAGACTTTTCATTGTTCATCTCAGCATATTATTTTTTTACTTGATGCTAGATGCCTCCTGAGCCTAAGAATGGCTGCTATAGTTCCATGCATAATGATTAAAGCCAAGTGGGAAGTTGGGGAGAAAAAAAAAGGATTTTGTTTTGCTTTATTCCTGGAGTGGCTCTCTCCTTTTATCAGCAAAGGACACACAAAACCCCCAGCAGTCTTTCTTCTGTGCCACATTAGCTAGAATTAAGTCTCATGGCTATCCCTCCTGTGAGACAATCTTGGAGAAAAGCACCTAGCAAATGGGTCAGGCAAGTAGTGAGTGCTGACTGCCCTGCACAGAACTGGGCTTCTGCTGTTAAAGGCTGTGGCTGCCAAGCAGGTCACATGCTGCCTGGTCCACTTCCTACAGCTCTGTGTCCACTATCTCATTCTAGAAGTACTCACAGCTGCCATGAGGCTTGAGAGAAGCAGTAACTTGCCAAGGTTGTGCCAGGAGGATTCTGAAGAGCAAGGCTTATTTGTTAAAGTCATTAAGATTGGCAAATCCCATAAAGGTGATACTTTTTCTAAAAGTTCTGACTTTTTTTTAGTCTTGAGCCCACGAAATACAATTTTCTGTCTCAGAAAGAGGTAGCAATTCTGACTTCTGTGAAACCTTTGCTCTTTATTTACTTAGGGTAGTTAAGTCTTGGTTTAGCTCAAACTGGGTGCTGAATGATGTTCACCTTCTTACTTCTTGGGCAATTTAATAACATAAAATCTAGTTTATATTATTGAAAACAACCAAGACAGTGCTTTGTTGCTTTGTGAAATGGGGTCTCATTGTTGCCCAGGCTGATCTTGAACTTCTAGGCTCAAGCAATCCTCCTGCTTCAGCCTCCTAAGTGGTTGGGTGGGACTACAGGTGTGCACCAGTATGCCTGGCTCAGGATGGTATTTTTAAAAGTCTCAGTTCAAGAGCCTCTTAAAAAAAACAAAACAAAAACATGCCTACTGTTAGTAGATAATTACTATTCCAAGAGGAACTGGCGTAGAAAGCTGGAGCTGGGGGAGCAAGAGGGATATGAGTGGAGGAATGGGCAGGGGTTTTTGTGTACCTGTAAGCATCCAGAGTAGAAAACAAGTACTTTTGCTCTTACAGGACTGACTTTCCATTTACTTGTGCATCAGATAAACAGGCTAAATCAACTGCACTTGCAATTTCCAAGAGGGTTCTGTATCATCTTGATATACAGTTTAGGGGACAGTCTAAGCACAGTCTAAGGGACAGTTAGAAAAACCATCCTGGGGAAAATGAACACTGTTGCTTGATTGCTTGGAGCCTGTAGAGAACAGATGCTCAGCCCTCCAGAGGCGGGAGTGTCTTCTGCTCAGGGGCCGGACATCTTACACACAAGTCACACCTCTTTGCTGTTGGGATACTGAATACATTTCTGAGGAACTCCACAAAACAGGACAGCTGAATTCAGGCACTGTTTCAGTGCATGCCGTTCTCTTAATTTCCAACAGTGGTGAATGTGCTAAATGTCTTGATAGAGAAGGTCATATTTGGGAATATTCTTGGGATCAATAGGACTTTGGACAATAAGCTTTCCCCGCATAGCTCCCCGATAGATTACTTCAATCAAATCTATGAAGTCTTGTTTGGTTTTGAAACTTCCCACAAACTTAGTATGATCTGGAGACCTAGATGGCACAGGAGAGAAATAACTGCTCTCAGAACTCAACAACGATCACTTGCTGAAGACTTGCAGGATAAACAAAATGAATAGCAGACTTACTACTTTCTTCTTCTCAGGGAGACTTTAGATGCACAGCCTGACATGTGATTTTTCTTACTTGGTATATGATACATGACTAATACCAGTGCTGTGGGCCACACTGTGATGTGTGAAAAATTCTGCTTCAAAATATATTTTAATCATTTCATAATTCATCATCAAGTAAAATTCACTGAGCACTGGAGTGGGCTTGGTTAGTGTTTCTGCGCAAAGCCCATCAACAAATCATGGTCTCCTAAGTTCTCCCAGTTATATTTTTGAGATACAGGTATTAACAGATTATTTAAAATTTTTTAAAAACATTAGGTCTATTATTGTAGAAACTTTAAAAAAATTTTTTTTTAGTTGTAGATGGACATAATATCTTTGTTCATTTATTTTCATGCGGTGCTGAGGATTGAATCCAGTACCTCACACATGTAAGGCAATTGCTCTACCACTGAGCTATAGCCCAGCCCCTATTGTAGAAACTTTTTTAGAGAGAAATAAAATCACCAGCGAGGCCAGAAGACACCATTTGGTGTTATATCCTTCCAATCTTATGTGTATGTGTGCATGTGTATGTACAAGTGTATTTATTTTTTCATGATGAGAATCATTATAAACTAGTAATTTTTTTCAACTAATATATATTCTTTCAAAGTCATTAAATATGCACCTACAACACCACATTAAATTTCTGGAAATGCAATTACTGGGTTACAATGTTTGAACACTTTTAAGCTGTTTGATACATAGTATCATAAATTGCCCTTTAAAAAGTTTGTTTCGCACTAATACTTACATCAAATACGTATTACTTTACTGTATTCCAGGAAAGTAAATAGCTTTAAAACATTTTCAAACAGATAGTATGCCTCAGTTTCTAACACATAATATGTTAGAAACATGTCAACCAGAATACAAATGTTAAGAATGATGAAAACAGTCAGTGATATTCAGTATTGGGATGCTAACTAGATAGAACGGAAGACATTAAAAAATTCTTGTTACATATTTTGACAAGCCTTATTGAAGAATGACTTCAAAATTCTCTTCTGAGTGACAGAAGATACTTGGTGAGAGAGAAGTTTGCTGGTAGAAATGCTTCTTTTATAAACACCATCTACCAGTCCCCAAAGTTTAAGAACAACTTCATACTGTGTTTCAAATAAAATTTCTGGGAACCTTTTTACATTCTATTCTTCGTTAATATAACTATTTTGTATTTCTAGACTTGAGGGTGACCGTCGCTTCATAAGTTATATGATTCTTCATATTTAAGTTGGAAATTAAAAAATTTGCCAGTCATTTCTGAAACACTGTCATTTTGTACCTAAGTTTCATATGAAAATTAAAGGATGCATCAATTCAGGAAACAATACTAACATAAGATTCAGAGAGCCAACATCACATGCAAATAGGTGCGTTACAGAAATGGCTTAGATAAAGGAAACTTTCAAGATTGCAATGACTTCAGAATCAAACTTTACTTACCCATAGTCCACTTTCATATGCTGCCCATTGAAAAAAAATACAGTAGATGGAATGTAACTGATGTCGAAATACTGTGTATAAACTGGAGTGTGGTCCACATCTACCAGGTATATAGCAGCCATTTTACTTAAGTCAGAAGAGGTCTTAGAGAGCTGAATGACAAGACAGAAGGAGGTTACAATATAGAAGCAGCCATGTTTCTTCTGGGCAACTTTTTACAATATTTTGTTTGAAAAAATTTGTGGGCCAGGTCTCTAGTCACATTAGACACAATGTTAACTGTATTGTTCAGAGGCTGAATCACTGTTGACAGGTTATAAGAGCCCCCTGGGAAAAATACATTTTTTTTTTAAAACTTTCTTGTCCACATTAGATTGCTCCTATAAAAGTAATCCATACTCATTTTAAGCAGCTTGTAAGTGTAGCGCTCAGGGGCAAAGCATTTGCCTACCCTGCACAGGGCCCTGGGTTCTATCACCAGCACTACAAAACAAACAAAAATCACATAACGTATACTCTCTTAAAACAGCTCAGAAATATGTAATACGGATACTGAAATTCCTCCAAATATCTTTCCTCCCAATCCTCCTAGAAATAATAATAGCAAATGTTTATGCAACACTTCCTGCATGTTAACTGTCCTAAATGCCTTTTGTTTTTTCATTCATTTAATCCTTACACATTTCTATGAGGTATGGATCATTAGAATCCCTATTTTATAGAGGAGGAAACAGAAGCACAGGAGGTAAAGTAACTTACTCCAGTTCACATAGTTCCTAAACAATAGGGCTGGGATTTGAATTTTGGCAGCTTGGCTTCAAAAACTACATTTTTTTTCTTCTAGTGCTGGGGATTGAAACCAGGGCCTCACACATGCTAGGCCAAGTGCTCTGCCCCTGAGGATATACCCCAGCTCAGAATCTACCCTCTTGACTTCTGTGCTATTTTCCTCCCCACATTACAGAATGATATAATTTTTTGGTCATTTGTCCTCCGGTTAACACATCACACATCCATTTTTAACCGCAGGAGGATTCTTACACTCTAATTTCCACAGTGGATGGCAGCAACAGAAGTGGGAAGAGGTCTTAGTCCTTGGTTAAACCTCTGTCTATAATAAACAGAGATAAGAATATACTCACTCTGTCCCATAATTTTTCCCCTTTCTAATCAGAGTGTGAGATCAGAAACCATCATCAGGGACATTCTTGAGGTAGCACACAAGAAGAGTATTGGCAGTTAGAGAAAACTGAGTTCAAATCCCAGCTCTGCAATTAAGTGCATCTGTGCCAGTGGGAAGCTCCTTGACCTCTCTGGTGTTTGTTTCTGCCACTGGGAAATGGAGCCACGGCTCTAGCATCAGAAAAAAGGCAACAGGGGCTGGGGCTGTCGCTCAGTGGTACCGTACTTGCCCAGCACATGCAAGGCACAGGTTTGATCCTCAGTACCACATAAAAATAAATAAAAATAATAGCAGATGGAGTAAAAAAAAAAAATTTAAAAGAAGGTAACATTGATAGATACCTGGTAATGTTTTCTGCTCTTCCACTGCCTTATCTGTGAAAATATTTTGAGATCTGCTAGTGGGGAAGGACACCGGAACAGATTCAGCACAACCTCATATTTGGAGGTTTAGCTCAGGGCAAGCACATGATCAGCTCTTGTGAAAAGGTACTAAAGAACCAAGAGCTACATCTGAGCTCTGCCTGCTCCCTTTCATTCATTTTTCAGACACTGGGACAAGAATGTACAGATTTTTAATAAAAACCATTTATTTGGGCTGGTGCTGTAGATCAGTGGCAGAGCATTTGCTTAGCACATGTGAGGCACTGGTTTGATCCTTAGCACTGCATAAACATTAAAAAAAAAAGGCATTCTGTCCATATACAACAACAGAAAATTTTTAAAAAGCCCCACTTATTTAAAAAATTCACTTACAATGTCATCTAGTTGCAGACAGACAGGATCCTCATCTCTCCCAAACCTGAGAACCAACACTTTCTCTGCAGTACTTTTTATTGCTTGGTCTACTTCTTTTTTGCTAGTCAGTTTGGGCAGCAGAAAGCTCATCTTGAAATAATCCAAATGTTAATCTCCACCATCAATCCTGAAATGAAGTTGCAAGGTTTAAAGACAGTTTAAGTGCATGAGTCGTAATTAAAAAAATCAATTTTTAGAGTAGGTAATATAGTAACATGGTTAAAAAAGAAATATTATAGAAAGGTATACATGAAAAGTGTCCCTTTCACTATGACCCCTTCTTGGGCCCTGGTCCCACTGCTACACATGCCCCACAGATCAGGAAACTGTTTTCATTAATTTCTAATGTATCTTTCATAGTTTTGGTGTATATAAATATGTGTTTCTTTTTATAAGTGGATTTTTAAATAATAACTTTATTTTATTTTGTTTTGTGTGTGGTGCTGAGGATTGAACCCAGTGCCTCGCACATGCTAGGCAAGTGCTCCACCACTGAGCCACAATCCTAGCTCTCTCTCTTTTTTTTTTCTTCTTTTTTTGGTACTGGGGATTGAACCCAGGGGCACTCCACCACTGAGCCACATCCCCAGCCCTATTTTGTATTTTATTTAGAGACAGGGTCTCACTGAGTTGCTTAGGGCCTCACTAAGTTGCTGAGGCTGGCTTTGAACTCGTGATCCTCCTGCCTCAGCCTCCCAAGTGCTGGGATTACATGCATGTGCCACCATGCCTGGCAAGCTCTCTTTTTTAAAAAAATATTTTTAAAAATTGTTGATGGACTTTAAAAAAAAATTATTTACATGTGGTGCTGGGAATCCAATCCAGTAACTCACACTTGCTAGGCAAGTGCTCTACCTCCGAGCTACAACCCCAGCCCACAAATACATTCTTCTACATATACATATATATATGTATATATACAATCTAAGGGATGGCATATTGTACCAATCAGTGTTCCAGCAGGAAAGAGATGGCACCCTCAAATTTCGTAACTTGAGTTGACTCAAGGCAGGACACAGAAAAACAACAAGGTAAAGCTAGTAACAGCAAGGTGCTGTTCACAGCCCTAGGCCTGGAGGAGTGATGGGCAGCAGTAGTTGCCAAAACAGTTAGCCTGCCGTTAGGGATGTAACTGCTCTCCTCTCTCCCTCTGACCTCTGCTAATGTTCTCAATGCCTGTCTCCACCTGGAACCAGAGGGCATGGTGTGATGGGCTGACATATTTGACTCCATGGAAATGTTATGGGCCAGGCTATATGGGCAATGACTAAACAGACTCCATTTTACCTTGAGGCTCCATGTTATGTAGAAAATGATTCACCCATGGGAACACCCTGCCTCTGTACTCATCAACAGTTGCTTAGCGTCTCCTGTGAGAACACCCTGCTTCTGTACCCATCATCAGTTACTTAACATGACATGTTTGGCAACACAAAATGGCAATTCTTATATAATGAAAAATTACTCTCTTTTGATGCCTATTTTCCTAAACAATGTACCATGTTAACAGGGAAGTCAACAGTGATTGTCTAGATGTTAGTAACTATTCTTTAATTTGTACCTAAGTAAGGTCATTTTGACCCACTTCCCCCTTCTGCTAATGATTTTAGATCTCATGATGTTAGTTTGTAATTTTAAATCATAGCAAGAGACACTTATGCCTGATGTACTGACCTATGGTATAAAAACCCTTGCAACCCTACGGTCGGGGCTGTTCTCCCCATAGCAATTTTTTGGGGTGTTGTGTGAGACAGTAAGCTGGCCAGCTAATAAAGACTCTCAAATTTGGACTTCTCAGTGGTGACTGATCTGTTCTTAAGTTGCGCCCCACAACAATGGTTGCTGCTGAGGCAGGCAAAGCCTCCTGATCCCAGAGTGGTCCAGAGGAGAAGGACAAATGGCAGAACTCAGCACACACACTTTAGCCCCTTTTTTTACTCTTTGAATTTTTTAAACTTAAAGAAGAAGATTTATCTTTATCTCTGTATACAAAACTTTTAGATTCTCTGCCATAGCAGCATATTACTTCATGCATGTATCATACTTTTTTTGGTTACAAGGTGCACCTCATCATATGGCAAACAGATTAAGAAGATGGTATGAAAACTACAATTAAGAAAATGAATCATAAAATACTGAGATAGAAGGGCCTAATACAACCATTCCTTTGAGTGCTGGGTCATTCATTTTATAGACTAGTGTGCTTATTAATTATACTTCCAGCTATAAAGACTAGAATACCGGCCACCAAATTTCTAGTCCAGTGTTACCTCTAAAATAAGAGTTCAAGTTGGGTGTGGTGGTGCACACCTGTAATCCCAGTGGCTTGGGAAGTTGAGGCAGGAGGATCACAGGCTCAAAGCCAACCTCAGCAACTTAGCAAGGCCCTAAGCAACTCAGTGAGACCCTGTTTCTAAATAATATACAAAAAAGGGATGGTGATGTGGCTTAGTGGTTGAGTGCCTCTGAGTTCAATCCCCAGTAGCCCCCCACTCCCCCCAAAAAATCCAGATCCTAATAGATCCTAATTTTATGATTGGAAGAAATTTCATATTTGAGAAACTCCTTGATCAAGGAGCATATCATTGCAGGCATCTACAGAAGACTTCACTGAGACACCTGACACGTTGAATTTAGTTCCAGAGTTGGCTGATGCAACAAAAAAGTAGGATTTCTTTATCTACATTTATTTTTGGTCACAAATCACATTTTAAGATAAGAATTTAACAAAATTCATACAGGAAATGGAAGTGTTCCAGTAATAGGTACACTTTAAATAGGGAAGCTGATTACCAGGAGGGACGTTGTCATATTTGAGTGGCAGAAAAAATTCCCGGTGAAAGAGAAATTCAAAGAGAATATGGATCTGTTCCACCACTGGAATTCAGACAAAGAGCAAATCCTGCAGGTTACTAATAAAGAGGAGGAAATAAGGGAGGGCAATGTCAACAGGGAGGCTAGGGAATGGGCTTGGACAAATGCTGGAGACCAAAATTGACACCTACATAAGAAAACGTCCATAGAAAAGGGTATCAATAGAGAATTCATAAAAGAAGAGGTACAGATGGATAGTAAATACATTTAGGAAGTTAAGCTTTACAAATAAGCAAATAAAAGCAAATCTAAAAAGCTCACTAAATTGACAAAGATTAAACAAGATACTAATACACAATATGGGCAACAGTATGAACGGAGGGGTAGGCATTTATAGTCTCTGCTAAAAGCAGAGGGGCAAAACCTTTCTGGAAAGAAAACCGACATATTCTGACAATTTCATTTTTGAGAAAGAAATCTTAGTAAATCATTAGACAAATCTACAAAGATTTATGTACACAGACTATTCAACGCTAAGAGTCAAAAGCTAAAAACAACCTAAATGGTCAGAAACAGGAGTTCGGTGAAATAAATGACAACACGGTCCTGCAATGTGTAATTATAGACATCAAGGAAAAGTTACAAAGCAGTATGGAAACTATGATCCCCCAGTTTTTACGAAACCTAACTAGAATATAGTTAGAAGAGGAAGACTCGAGAAGCCCTACTCAGGCTCCGAGACTGCCTGGGAGTGGGCTCGGGCCTAAGGGCTAGGGCGACCCTAGACAGCACCTCTGGGTCTCAGCATCTAACCCGAGCAAGGAGAATGGAAGCAGGATGGGCACAGCGTCCCCGAAGTAAGTAAAGCAACTGGAAAAGTGGAATATTCTAAAACATCATCAATGGACATACCTGCATATGAACACGGGCGATTTTTATTTACATGGGACGCGCATTTCTACTTTCGAAAGTACCCAACGTAGGTTTTTTAAAGATGCGTGTGTTTGGGCTATTCTTGGCCCACAGTTGCTAGGGACGATGATACTTCACTCGTCCAAGTCACCTCCGCTCCAGGTCAGGCAGCAACCTGGATCCTTTCCGGGAGTACCCAGGACGCTAGCGGCGCCCTTCTTCCGCCCCAAGCAGGCCGGCAACCTCAAGCCAAAGTAACCCTGGGTAGTTGCCTAGCAACTCTCGTTAGCCCGCTTACTGAGAACGAAACGGAAATGGAAAACGCACAGGCGCAGGGAACGAACTCGCGGTAGTTGATCCCACTCAAGAGGCCAATAACCAGAAGAGATTATTCTAGACACCGCCCACTCCGCCAGACCGGAAGTCTGGGGTCACTTCCGCCCTAGGTCAATACGATCGTTCTAACGTCGCGGCCACCCGAGCCACGACCCCGGCTGTCCCGCACACAGACTCGAGGCGGGGGTCTCTCCTCTCAGCTTTAGCGCAGTTATCACTAGGAGACTCGGACATGTCTCTGATCGGAGCAGAGCTCCAAAAAACACCCTAGCTTTGAGAGCTTGTTCTCGTTCTGTCCCACCCTTGGCCTAGGAGCCGACGTTTCCGGGCTGTTCTCGATGGTATCTTTGGATGATAGAGGGGGCCGCGCAAAGTGTTATGGGAGGATAATGGCGGCTTTCAAGGAGTGGAATTTATCTCTTTAAGGCCTTCAGACCAAGGGGTGGCAGCGCCAGAACCCCCAAATCTGGAACAGAAGGTCCCAAGAGTCGCTCTTGGTGAGGTGAGTGTTCCCTCTTCCTTCCTGACCTGTCCTTCGCCTATCATGGCGGCTCCAGGAGACAGATACCGGCCCCGGCTCAGGTTTGGGACTTAGTTGGGAAAGTTTCTCCTGTTCTTGTCACCCAATTTGCTTTACTTACTTCAGGGATGCTGTGCCCGTCCTGCTTCCATTCTCCTTGCTCAGGTTAGATGCTGAGACCCAGAGGTGCTGTCCAGGGTCGCCCTGGCCCTTAGGCCCGAGCCCACTCCCAGGCAGTCTCGGAGCCTGAGTAGGGCTCCTCGAGTCTTCCTCCTCTCTCTCAACCAGGAGGTTTGGTGGATGACCTCCTGTATTAGAGTGTCAGCTCCAAGGGCCAGGGGTTTTTATTTTGTCTGTCCCTTTTGCTGAGAACAGTGATGGCACAAGGAGGCATTCAATGAATAATTATTGAACGAGTAAGTTCGGGTTTCTTCACTGATTTTCTGGCACCCTCTCTCTCGTTTGTCCTGTGTTGCTGCTATCTTTTCAGGCTGTTTCTAGAAACGTTTGACTTCTGTTCTCCTTTCAGTTTAAATTTACTTATTCATTTATTCAGCACATGTTTATATTGCTGGGCACCAAGCCATAGCAGTCAACAAGACTAACCAGGTTCCCTTGCTTGCATAGGATGGCCTTTTAGGGTGTAATTCCTAGTTCAGATGACTGCTGGGGAGAGCCTGTGTATCTCAATCTCCTGCCTGGATTTCCTCACATGCATAGGGATGTTACCAGCATGCAAGTTTCTCTTTTCTATTCTGTCTGATGATGTTTTCAAAATGCAACTCTTGTTCTTGCATCCACCCTATGTTTGCAATACTCCTCTGTAGAGCTGTGCATATTGATTAGAATTTGGCAAAAAAAATCCTGGGTTCTGGAGATATCTTACCTCTTGACAGTTCCTTTGCTTCACTTATTTGTTGGAATGAGGAGATTTAGCCAAGTGCCCAGCATAGATGTAGGTTTATAAGTGGATACTGTGTAGTGGGAGATGAAGAGGAAAATGCTGCATGTTTAGCTCTAGGGAATCTTATAGTCTCTTAAGTACTTTTCAGAAACACCACTTCCATTACTTTATGTTTCCCATAAATATTTTTTGGTAAACGTGGATTGTTATTAAACTGATTTTGACTGCTGTGAGGTAATTGCTTTTTACAAAATACTACTGGTCCAGAAAAAGCCACTAAAGTGGGCAAAACATGGATGGTGACCTTCTATCTTCACATCTCTACTCTGCTGTACTTGTGGTTTAAAGGGAGGGAGAGGTGAAAGAACTCATGTGAAAACTGGTAAGGAACCCAATCAGTATATAGGAATATAGCAAAATAAAATAGTGTAACCATTACATCTATAAACATGGCTGCAGAATGCTTTCACATGCATTTTCTTGTGTGATTTTTTTTTTTTTTTTTTAGTGGTGTTGGGGATTGAACCCAGGGCCTTGTGCATGCAAGGCAGGCACTCTACCAACTGAACTTTATCCCCAGCCCCTTATTTGATTATTATAACAATTCTTTGGATTAGATAAAGCCAAAATTATTTCCACTTTACAGAATAGAAATTATGACTAATCAAAGATAAAGTTGCTTACCATCACAGAAGTAGAAAATGCCCAAAGACTGGTTCCTAATTGGGTTTCTGACTTCAAATCTAGTTGCCCCTGTACTCGTTTATAAATGCCACCATACTGCAGTAAGCAACTCCTAGGTCTTTTCTTGCCTGTATGATATCCTCGTGGATACTGATATTTGGGGTGTGTGTGTGTGTGTGTATATTTTTGGTTTGGGGGTGAGAATAGGAGGATCTTTTGAGATTGTCAGTGATTTGATGGAAAGGTCTTGACAAGAGGTAGTCAAAGAAGTCCTGGTCTTGGTGTGGGGGAGGTAGGATTAGCCACCTAAGTATACCTGTAACTATAGTTATTCTAGGATATAGCATAGCTGAGCTTTGTTTCTTATGTCCTATACCAAATGAATCTCCTCCCTTCCAGAGAAATCCCAGAGCCTGTGATGGAGGACACCATTGAGGATGCCTCAATCCATCGGTTAGAAGGCACTGATTTGGACTCTCAGGTTGGCGGTCTTATTTGCAAGACCAAAAGTGCAGCCAGTGAGCAGCACGTCTTCAAAGCCCCTGCTCCCCGCCCTTCATTGCTGGGTCTGGACTTGTTAGCTTCCCTGAAACGGAGGGAGCGAGAAGAGAAGGATGATGGGGAGGACAAGAAGAAGTCCAGAATCTCTTCTTACAAGGACTGGGAGGAGAGCAAGGATGACCAGAAGGATGCTGAAGAGGACAGTGATGAGCAGGCTGGCCGAAGTAGCCGGAAAGACAGGTAAAGTCCTTTGGGTAGGTTGGCCCAAGGGGGATCAAAGTGGAGGCCGGAAAACAATACCACATATTCAGTTCTCAGTTTTCCTGTTGAACCCTCAGAGGTTGTGATTTATTTTATGATTTTGTAGTACTGATGGTAGGTAGGAATTGGCATTTTCTTCAGAATTCAGAGGCAGCTAAGGAGGAGATGATAGAGGTTAGAAATGTCTTGGGTTGTTGCCATAAGTAAACCTGCAGCATTTTGAGGAGTAGAAAAGGACAGGACATTTGTTTGGCATAGCCAGAGGTTTGGGGCAGGGATCTCCTACGGAGGGCCCTTTACCAGCTGCATTCCCTGTTTCAGACACTATCGGTCTGCTCGTGTAGAGACTCCATCCCATCCTGGGGGTGTGAGTGAAGAATTTTGGGAACGCAGTCGGCAGAGAGAGCGGGAGCGGCGGGAACATGGTGTCTATGCCTCATCCAAAGAAGAAAAGGATCGGAAGAAAGAGAAATCACGGGATCGAGGAGACCATGACCGCAAAAGAGACAGAGGTGAACTATGCATCATGATTCCTGTTGCTTGTCAGCATTTGCCAGCCTTTTTCCTGTTACAGAAACTTGAATTGTGCCCATTAATTGGGGATCCCTGTGTGCATGATGTCAACCCGAGGGGTTTTGACCCTGTTGGGATTGGGGGTAGCAGGCAGTTTAAGAACAGCTGTCTCTTGTAACTCCTGGTTTGCGTGAGCATGTGGTCCTTGTTTTATTATGAAAATTAGTGATAAAGGAAACATAAGAAACCAGAGTTTGCAAGAGTTGGTGATAGAGAAAGGACGGTGTTACGGAGTGAAGCTGGCTGGACCTAAAAGCCAATGCTGGCCTTGCTGAGTATTTTATAGCTTACATGCTTTTAACTACTACCAAACTATTTACTGTAGACTTGCCACTATTCTTTTTTGAATGCTTGCAGGAAAATAACTCTTACTATGAGTTTGAAATTTTCTAGCTAGTAACTATTTTGTCTCTTTGAAAGAATGGGAATGTGTGAGTTCAGGAGCCCATGGACCACATTAGAGCAGTACAGGTTGCACCTGTGAGTGAGTGGGGAGGCCTGTCCTTTCTCTAGGGTGCAGGTCAGTATGTATGAGAACATAACACATGGTGTTGGGCTCTGTGTGTGACTCTCCGTAGATGAGCGGGATAGGAGTAGGCACAGCAGCAGATCAGAGCGAGATGGAGGCTCAGAGCGCAGCAGCAGAAGAAATGAACCGGAGAGTCCACGGCATCGACCTAAAGGTAGATTTAGCTCTTTCATTTGGTAGTTTGTGGTGGTTTGTAATGGTTCAGGTGTCTACAAGGCTGAGTGACTTACTCTCTCAGTGGGTTGCTGGGGCAGTGGGACAGAAACCCTGACTCCACCTTGAACCTCTTGACTCTGAGCCAATTGGGTACTGCCGTGCCCCTCTCTGTTGGGTTGCATATGCTTCCTTTAGGTGATAAGCTGGATGTCCGGTTTTCCAAATGTCAGAAAAGAACAGTTAGGGGCCCAGGAAGGATTTATAAAAAAAAATTATTTGCATTTAAGATGGGTATGTTTGCAGAGAGAAATTAAATATTCCTTAAAACTAGACCATGAAATTCAGATATCTTGTCAGGCATGGTGGCACGTGTCTATAATCCCAGTGGCTCAGGAGACAGGCAGGAGGATCGCAAGTTTAAAGCCAGCCTCAGGAACTTAGCAAGGCCTTGAGCAACTTGGCAAGACCCTGTTTCTAATTAAAAAAAATAAAAAGGGCTGGGGATGTGGCTCAGTGGTTAAGCATCCCTGGATTCAATCCCTGGTACCAAAAAGAAAAAAAAAAGAAATACTTTCAGACGTCTTTATAAAACTCAGAACCATCTTATCCATTGCAAGTAAGTGCAAAGGGTTATAAATAGTAAAATAAATAAGTTGGGGGAGTTAACTTTTGGTTAGTGGTTCTGAAGCTGCTTCTTGGTGAAATGGGATATTTCCTGTGATGTGTCTCTTGTGGCCCCAGATGCAGCCACTCCTTCAAGGTCTACCTGGGAGGAGGAGGACAGTGGTTATGGTTCCTCAAAGCGCTCTCAGTGGGAGTCACCCTCCCCGACACCTTCATATCGGGACTCTGAGCGGAGCCATCGACCATCTACTCGAGATCGAGACAGGTGATGCCTGGGTAGAGTGGCCCTGGGTCTTGGTGAGGTGGTAAAGGGGTCTGGGCAGGGAGAGGTGGTGGCTGATGACACAGCTCAGCTTGGTGCCTGGTGGGGTTGCTGTCCCAGGTCTGTGAGGAGCAAGTACTCAGATGACACGCCTCTGCCAACTCCCTCCTACAAGTACAACGAGTGGGCTGATGACAGACGACATCTTGGCTCCACCCCTCGGCTGTCCAGGGGCCGAGGTAAGGCCTGGGGGGGGAGGGCAGGATAGCACTTTGGCTCATCTTGGGGAGACTGAGCAGAGGCTTTGCTCTTGGAGTTGTGTGACTTTGCAGGACTTTTGGGGGTCCCTGGGATAAGCCAGGTTGTTATGGACTGACCTCCCATCTGCTTTTCAGGAAGACGTGAGGATGGTGAGGAAGGGATTTCATTTGACACAGAAGAGGAGCGGCAGCAGTGGGAGGATGACCAGAGGGTAAAGTGGACAGACATCTTTGAGGGATTTGTAGTGGGGTATGACTGTCTGTAGGGGCACAGGTGAAAGGGGATATCCAAACCCAAGGGTGCTGAGGGAGCCTCCAGTAGTACTGGGCTTTGAGGAGCGTGCTTGGTGCTATGTAGTGGACTCTCCTTAGAGCAACCCAGGCTGCAGCGAGGCCTCTCTTAATGCAGCACAGCCTTGCAATTAGGTCACACCTAACTTCTTATGTGGTGGTGCCACCATGTGGTGAATCTGAGAAGTGCCATCGTGATGGGTGGCCAAGTAAAGTCAGTCCCCTCTGTCATCCTCCATGAGGTGGTCTTTCCTGCACCTCTCAGGAGGGTTGTTCCAACACCTACATGATTGCCTACTAAATATCTGCTCCCCTCTATCTGTGTCTCTTGCATAAACTAGATCTTCCCCTTGTTCTTGTTGCCTTGTCTCCCTGCAGCAAGCTGACCGGGACTGGTACATGATGGATGAGGGGTATGATGAGTTCCACAACCCTCTAGCCTACTCCTCTGAGGACTATGTGAGGCGGCGGGAGCAGCATCTGCATAAACAGAAGCAGAAGCGAATTTCGGCCCAGCGCAGGCAGATCAATGAGGTGAGGCCACTGATAGTGGCTGGTGCAGATTCAGAGCTGGAGTCCAAATGTGAGAGAAGCATCAGGTCTTGCCAGGTGAAAACAGCCTAGCTGGTCTTCTGTTGCTGAGAGGACAGGATCAGAAATGCCTCTGGCAGGAGAGAAAGGTTAGACAGGGAAACCTTGGGTCACTTAGAAACACCCAGCTTATACTTCTGTCATCCACACTCCTGTGGACAACAACGGGTACTGTGGCACCTGCCTCTGTGGTCTGTGTTCTCTGTGTCTCTGAGTGGGGCTATGGATGGTCACCATTTGTGTGTCTGGCTAGAGGTTCTGACTTAGATCTAAGGTGCTGCTTCTTGGAACAAAGTATTGGAGAGATGAGGTCAGTGACTCTTAATGAACTGCAGGGTAGAGAGGTGTGTGATGTCTCTGTGGCCACCATGGCCTATCTGTTGAGACAGGATATGTGAACTTGCTTGGAGACCGTTTAGGATGACTTCTGATTGCAATCTGAGTGGTGCTCCCATTGTGTCCTCACAGGACAACGAGCGCTGGGAGACTAACCGCATGCTGACCAGTGGGGTAGTCCATCGACTGGAGGTGGACGAGGACTTTGAAGAGGACAATGCAGCCAAAGTACATCTGATGGTGCACAACCTGGTGCCTCCCTTTCTGGATGGACGCATCGTCTTCACCAAGCAGGTGAGGTTTCTGTGGCCAGAGGCAGGAACATTGAGAAAGACCTGAGGAGAAGGAATAAGGAAATAAAAGTGGGGGAACCTCCCTGTATCATGATAGGGTAACCCCCTTTGCCCCTTTACTCATGAGAACTTAGGAAACAGGCCCTCTGGTTGGCCTTAGAGACTAGTGGGCGATTTCTCTTTTTCTTCCACATCCTGCAGCCAGAGCCCGTGATTCCAGTTAAGGATGCCACTTCTGACCTGGCCATCATTGCTCGGAAAGGCAGCCAAACAGTGCGGAAGCACAGGGAGCAAAAGGAGCGCAAAAAGGTTGGCCTCTCACTACCCTGGCTGGGAAGTCTGTGTGTGCTTTTCTTTTCTTTTCCTTTTTGAAAATCTCATTAGACTACACAGGTGGGATTCTTCTTAGAAGAGACACATGTGGAGCAAGACTCGGCTCCTGAGAAGGGCTCTGCATTCCTCCACTTGTCCTTAGTCAAGGCAACCACAGGGCCAGGGTTTGGGGAGCTGGAGGCTTGAGATTTTGAATGTGAAGCCTGGTGCCTCCAGTGCCTTGTGGGATTTGCCACTGCTAGGTGAATCCTGTTGTCAGTCGTATCCAGGACAGAGCAGACTGTATTTTTCTTATCTTCTTCAGGCTCAACACAAACACTGGGAACTGGCTGGGACCAAACTGGGAGATATAATGGGGGTCAAGAAAGAGGAAGAGCCAGATAAAGCTCTGACAGAAGATGGAAAGGTGGACTACAGGTGGGTAGGCTTTCCCAGCAGCAGACTTACTTGAAAACCAAGGACAGTCATGGCAGAGCTAATAGACTTCCTGACTTGTGACCTGGAAAAGGACAGTGAAATGAACTGAATCTTTTGCTTTCCTTGATATCTTATTCCTGATCTTTTTTCCCATTATCTTTAGCTTGTCTTAGGTAATATGCCAGTTGTCACTTCCACAGGAGCTTCTTCTTTGCCTGGCCATGGTATGCGTAGTATGAGGCCTGGGGAGGTTAGGTCACTTGGTGTGGTTACTCACCTAGTAAATGAGGGGTCATTCCCAGGGTCATTCATCAGGGTCATTCATCAGGGTCATTCCCAGGCAGTCTCTCTTCGGAGCCCGTGCTTTTGGCCATACTGCTTTGGTGTATATCAGGTGTTCATGGTGGGAAGGTGGGTTTTGTTCTCTTAGTCAAATTTCAGTTCCCTATGAAGAACAACTATTTTAACAGAGATTCCAAAATAGAAAGGGTTATTTTCTCAGGTAGTGACTTGTCTGTTTATAGAGGTATTAAGTACATACTGCAAGCTGGGCGTGGTGGCGCATGCCTGTAATCCAAGCGACTTGGGAGGCTGAGTCAGGAGGATCGCGAGTTCAAAGCCAGCCTCAGCAACTTAGCGAGGCCCTAAGCAACTCAGTGAGACCCTGTCTCTAAATAAAATACAAAATAGGGCTGGGGATGTGGCTCAGTGGCCGAGTGTCCCTGAGTTCAATCCCTGGTTCCAAAAAAAAAAAAAGAAAAAAAAATTAAGTACATACTGCATAGCTCTGTTGGGATTCCTGTTTTGAGTAGCTGAAAGACTCAAATGTCCCTCATGATTCGTTCTTTGAATTCTCTTACATCCTTCTGAACTGTCATCTAAGTTAATAATTCTCTGTACCCCTGTGTGAAATATCCCCAGTGAGAAGTTGATATTATTAGTTAGCTCTCGTTGGTTTCTGGGTAGTTTAATCTCTTAGATATCTATTGTTGGGTGAAATTAGAAAGAGGAATCAGATAATAGGTCTGAGGGGGAAGCATCTCTTAGGAGATGGGTGGCTTGAAGATGGTGTGGGCTCTGGGAGTGCTGACTTGGGAAGATGCCACAGTGCTCCTGGGTCTTGGGATATATCCACATGTCAGACATCAAGTGCTTTTGGTAGAAGCTGCTGGTCAGTAGTAATGAATTGTTTTCAGTTCTTTGAAAACGAGTCCTTATGGGCCATGCTGCCCTGTCATGAAGGAGGAAGACTGACCTACATTGTGTGCTCTGCAGCCATAACTCCTAGAAGACCCTCAATGGCTAAAATAGGTGGCTGTTTTGACCCTTTAAGTATTATGCAGAAATTGCCCAAGGTGTTCCCTGCAAGTTAATAACTCTGGTTGATTGTAGCTTCTCTCCTGGTCACTCTCTATTAAGGCCAGAGCATTTGCCCACTTGATGATCTATACCTCCTTAGATCCATGGTTCGCTCTGTTTGACCCTGTGGTGTTGGGAGTGTTGTGTGGTAGATTCTCACTGCAGTTCCAGTCCTTAGTTCTGAAGAGAAATAATCTCAAATGACCTGGTTGCTTTAGTGTCTCACATTTATTGCTCGTCAAACTCATTCTTATTCCTGGTTCAGGAAGAAGGGTAGTAACCCAATCTGGAGGGACAGTGTGGGACATTGTGCATAGTGCTTAGGCTGCCCTGTGTTCCCAGGACAGAGCAGAAGTTTGCAGACCACATGAAGAAGAAAAGTGAAGCCAGCAGTGAGTTTGCAAAGAAGAAGTCAATCCTGGAGCAGAGGCAGTACCTGCCGATCTTCGCTGTGCAGCAGGAGCTGCTCACTATTATCAGGTAATGCCACCCAGGCCCAAGGATTCCAGTGTCAAATCAGTGGCCCCTCTGTCTCCTGTGTTTCCTCAGGAGCTTTTTTTTCTCCCATGCATTGTCTGGTGGGAAGGGAACTCATTTGTTTTCCCCTGACCTGTTCCCTGGGGCTATGCTGGGTAAAGTGACTGGATAGCATTGTTCTTTTTTAGTGGACCTATTTAAACCTCCCCGTGTTCCAGATATCTCAGGTGGCAGTCCTCTTCTCTGAGCACGGAAGCTCTCTGCTAGCTAGCCATGGTGATGAGAGGTGGAAGAGTTGGCCTTTTGAGTTGGCTTTCTACTGGGGCTGCTCACTCAGCCTTTTGAACTGCTTTTCCTTGCAGGGACAACAGCATCGTGATTGTGGTTGGGGAGACAGGGAGTGGAAAGACCACTCAGCTGACCCAGTACTTGCATGAAGATGGTTATACAGACTATGGGATGATTGGGTGTACCCAGCCCCGGCGTGTGGCTGCCATGTCAGTGGCCAAGAGAGTCAGTGAAGAGATGGGGGGAAACCTTGGTGAGGAGGTGAGTGGATGTGAGTCCTGAGCCAGAGAGTTTTTTCCCAATTACTTTTGCTCATTTGAGCTGGAGGGTGTGATCTGCCAAGACCTGGACTCGAGGATAAGGTGTGCTGTGGTGAGCCGGTGGCCCCAGCCCTGAGTGAGCCATCTTTGACCTCCAGGTGGGTTATGCCATCCGCTTTGAAGACTGCACTTCAGAAAACACCTTGATCAAGTACATGACTGATGGGATCTTGCTCCGAGAGTCCCTCCGGGAAGCTGATCTCGATCACTACAGTGCCATCATCATGGATGAAGCCCACGAGCGCTCCCTCAACACGGATGTGCTCTTTGGGCTGCTCCGGGAGGTAAGGGCTGTAGGGTCCAGTCCCTCTGTACCCAGGGCTTTGACCAGTGCACTGCTAGTAGCCAGTGATCAAGGTACTGCAGGTGGTGGGGACTGTTCTGGGGACACTGAGAGGGTCTCTGTCAGGCCAGGTTTTTCTCTGAGGCTCTGGGTTGTCAAGTTCAAATCTGGTGTTGTAATTTACTTTCTTCTTGCTCAGCTGAGTGACTTGTGGTTTTCTTGGCTATGACCCTGTTGCTCAAATCTCTAGGATTATTAAATCTAATAAGCTGTTTTGCAAACTTCAGCTTCTGCTTTATTCAGGGGTGGTGCTGATAGGACTGGAGGGCAGAGCCAAGGGTCCCAAACCTACCGGAGCTACTGAGTGATTTCTTCTCTTAGGTAGTAGCTCGGCGCTCAGACCTGAAGCTTATCGTTACATCAGCCACTATGGATGCAGAGAAATTCGCTTCCTTTTTTGGGAATGTTCCCATTTTCCACATCCCTGGTCGAACCTTCCCTGTGGACATCCTCTTCAGCAAGGTACCGAGGGTCTGTTTTTTGAACTGACCCCTCATGCTGTGTGCTTCTGTGGCGAGAAGCCAGTTGGAATGGGTAGAATAGAGTTGGGGGAGATCTGGGTGATGCCATGGAGCAAAGTGGGGCAGCCTGTAGCTCTAGGCCTAGAGGACTGCGCTCTGGGGGAGGTTTTATTTCCTTGCTTCTTTGAAGCTGAAACATGGGCCCAGGGAGGCACCAGGACTTCTTGCAGGGGCCTTGCAATCAGACCCCCAGGTGTGGCAGCCCTGAAAGTCCACTGTATGAGCTCAGACCAGTGAGTGGTGTGGGTTCCCAGAGGGATGCCTGGCCTGTGCTGTGCTTTGACTGTTCCTGGCTGGTGTTGCAGACCCCACAGGAAGATTATGTGGAGGCCGCAGTGAAGCAGTCCTTACAGGTGCACCTCTCAGGGGCTCCTGGGGACATCCTTATCTTCATGCCTGGCCAAGAGGATATTGAGGTGTGTGCCTTGGTCACCACTGTGGTGAATGGGTGTGTCCTCCAAATGAGAATTTGGGGCCCCAGTGTCTCATTTCTCCTCCTGGTGCCTTTAGGTGACATCAGACCAGATTGTGGAGCACCTGGAAGAACTGGAAAACGCACCTGCCTTGGCTGTGCTGCCAATCTACTCCCAGCTGCCCTCTGACCTCCAGGCCAAAATCTTCCAGAAGGTGTGACAACAGGAATGTTGTTTGGGTTCACATCTTTGGATATTGCCTCTCCCAAAGGAGAGCAAAGGGGAGAAGATGTTCCTTCACTTGAAGGGGTGGGAGGGAGGTGGGCTGGGTCCTACCTTGTGCAGTCTTTGTACCTCTGCATGTCCTGCTTGGCCCTAGGCTCCAGATGGCGTTCGGAAGTGTATTGTTGCCACCAACATTGCTGAGACTTCTCTGACTGTTGATGGAATCATGTTTGTTATTGATTCTGGTTATTGCAAATTAAAGGTAAGAGGAGATGTGGGAAGTGGGACCCTGGGTCTTCACCTGAAATTGACTCAGCTTAGGGGGTGGGACGTCCGGCCTTGGTCCTGGAATGTGACACTCATGTAACTGGTGGTGTTAGGCTAGCATTTAGTGAGTGCTGGTTTGGGTATGAGCTTGATTAATTTAATTTTTGTGACAATCTGAAGAGGTAGATCATTTAAATAATTTTGTAGAGATCATACAGTTGGTGTTTCTTGGGAAAACTCCTTTAGGTATTTGTGAGAACATTCCTCAAGGCTTCTGGCTCCAAACAGATGACTGCTGGCATTGCTGAGACACTTCCTCTGATGTGCAGCAACCAGATTTTGTCTTTCTGTGTTTTAGGGCCATCTCTTCCCTCTTACTTTATCCTTAATCAGCTCCGTTTCTGCACCCTTCTAGGTCTTTAACCCCAGGATTGGCATGGATGCTTTGCAGATCTACCCCATCAGCCAGGCCAATGCCAACCAGAGGTCAGGGCGAGCTGGCAGGACGGGCCCAGGTCAGTGTTTCAGGTAGGAGCCGAGCCCTGTGCTAGCCTGCTATCTGGGGCAGCACTGGGATTGCTGAGAGTCTGCACCAGGGTGGGTGGGCTGCTGGTCCCAGAGCTGATCCCTACGAGCTGGGCTCCTGGTGGCTGCCACATTGTGGTACTGCCGAGTGGACAAGTAACCTTTCCAGGGAGTGGTCAGGTGTGAGGCAGACTTAAAATGAAAGTCCATGTAGTGGAAGATCAGTACAGCAGCCTCCTCCATCGAGGATGGAGCTGAACAAATGATGTCATTGGTTGTTTTGTACTTTTTCAATTATTCTTTGTTGTGATTTTTAAAAACAATGTATTCATTGTAGAGATTCAGTGTATTCAAAGATACTGAGAAAATAAATCCTTGCCATAGTTCTAGTCTCGGGCACTTTGGTTCCAGAAATAAAACAGGTATGTAGGAGGCAGAAAAGTTGAGTTGGCAGGGTGGGTTTCTGAGTAGGTAGAAGTGAATGAGTTAAAGGAGTGGGAGGTGGGGAGACAAAGTGGGTCCTTCCCCTGCCTGTAGGATTTACTGGCTATTGTACTTACAATACTTCGTGTATTACACTTACACGGAGCTGGAATAGTGTTGATCTTCCACCACGTGGTCCTGGGGGCAGCCAGGGTAGGAAGGCCTGGCAGGCCAGTAGGTGCAGGTGCAGCAGAACCAGAGTCTTCTCCCTGCCAGGCTCTACACGCAGAGTGCCTACAAGAATGAACTCCTGACCACCACGGTGCCTGAGATCCAGAGGACCAACCTGGCAAACGTGGTGCTGCTGCTCAAGTCCCTTGGGGTGCAGGACCTGCTGCAGTTCCACTTCATGGACCCACCCCCAGAAGACAACATGCTCAACTCCATGTATCAGCTGTGGATCCTTGGGGCCCTGGACAACACAGGTGTGGAGGCCTTGGAAGCTGGCGGGGCCTTAGGGGTGCTGGTGTGTGATTTGTCTCTCTTCCCTCCACTGTCCATTGAATGTCTGGGTTGGTTCTCTCTCCTAGGTGGTCTTACCTCCACAGGGCGGCTGATGGTGGAGTTCCCATTGGACCCAGCCCTGTCCAAGATGCTCATTGTGTCCTGTGACATGGGCTGCAGCTCTGAGATCCTGCTCATCGTGTCCATGCTCTCGGTCCCAGCCATCTTTTACAGGCCCAAGGTGGGGAAGTGGTGGCTGGCTCCTCTGCCTTCTTGGAAGGCTTGGGGGAGTGTTTGAGAGGGGAAGAGCTTCTCTCTGTATTTTGGAAGTGGAACATAAAGCTGGGAATCACAATTTTTGAAGCATGATTTTGCTGTTTTCTATTAGGTCGTGTGGGAGAAGCAAGGTTGAGTTGGATCAGAGGTCCTCTGGGGGTGCTTTGGAAATTTGTTACAGCATCTTTTGTCTTCTAGTATGGTTGTTCCTGAGCTCTTATGTTTTAACATATTTTATTATAAATTATTTTTATTCCATATCATTAAGTAACATGTTGATGGGTTTGAAGTTATGTGTGGGTAGGTGATAGTGTGAGGATCCCTGAATGTGCTTGGTGGTCCGGATTCCTCCATGCCTAGGGTTAAGCTTCTTTTTTCCTCCCTAGGGCCGAGAGGAGGAGAGTGATCAAATCCGGGAGAAATTCGCTGTTCCTGAAAGTGATCATTTGACCTACTTGAATGTTTACCTGCAGTGGAAAAACAATAATTACTCTACCATCTGGTGTAATGACCATTTCATCCATGCCAAGGCCATGCGGAAGGTGGGGCCAGCAGCCCAGATGAGCAGTACTTCTGCATGGGGGGTGGGAGAGGAGGGGAAGGAGGACTTCATCCTGGCTTGCCTGTATCCTGCTCTAGGTCCGGGAAGTGCGGGCCCAACTCAAGGACATCATGGTGCAGCAGCGGATGAGCCTGGCCTCATGTGGCACTGACTGGGACATCGTCAGGAAGTGTATCTGTGCTGCCTATTTCCACCAGGCAGCCAAGCTCAAGGTGAACCCTGGGCGCCCTGTGGAGCTCTGGCCTACTCCTGGTGTGGTACCTGAGGGTGGGTGCCCAGGCCAGCATCAAGATGGTTTTAAGGGATGGAGTAGCTGCCCAAGTAGGCAGTGTGTTCCTGATGTGGCCTCCTGTTGTGTCTTCCCTAGGGAATCGGGGAATATGTGAATATCCGCACAGGGATGCCATGCCACTTGCACCCTACCAGCTCCCTCTTTGGAATGGGCTACACCCCGGACTACATAGTGTACCACGAGTTGGTCATGACCACCAAGGTGAGTCTTTTCTGAGTTGCTTGCATAATGTGGGCCCACCTTCCTGGCCAAGCTTTTGTGGTCCTCCCCTTCCTTCCAGGATGAGCTTTTACCCCAGCAGAGTTGGGGCCACCCACATTGCTTTGCAGGGCTTTCTAGGCTACTTTTCAGCTGCGGGTTTGGGGAAGCTTTATAGAGTTAACGTCTAGAATACAGTGACCACAACCTTCCCAGCAAGGTAGTTTTGCTGTTTGGAATGAGTGACCCCTGTTGATGTCACTGGAAGGGCCTTCTACAGGGATGGACCTTATTCTCTTGTATAAGTGGGAGTGAGTGTTTTTCAAGTGTGGAAGAACTTGGATAGGAGAAGGGATGACAATTTGGTATCTGGGGCTCTCCCCTGCCTTTCGTAGCCTGGATGGGTTGGGGACAGGGCCCTTCCCAGTTGACTGCTAATTGTGGAACTTGTGGCAGGGACTGGTCCACCCATGACCTCTGCCTCACTGCCCTTTGCCCACAGGAGTACATGCAGTGTGTGACTGCTGTGGATGGAGAGTGGCTGGCAGAGCTGGGCCCCATGTTCTACAGCGTGAAGCAGGCAGGCAAGTCCCGGCAGGTGAGGATCCTACATTTCTCATGGAGATGCTGTTAGCCCATGATTGAAGACTCCATCATCTGATCCCTTACTTCTCCCTCCCAATATAAAAGCTGGGATCAAGCCTTCCTGGTGTGTCTTATTTCCCCACCACTCCAGTGGCTGGGTCTCTGAGAGAGCCTTTTTGTCTTTTTTTTTTTTTTTTTTTTAAACTTACTGAAAAGTCCAAATATTCAGCAAAGTAGAAAAACACTACCACAGTGTCTGACTTGAAAGGAGTTACTTTTAAAGTGTAGTCTCTGTGTCATCATCACTCCTAACAGAATTAATCCTTCATGTCACCTAAGTTTCCAGTCCTTCCTCAGATTTCACCATTTATCTCCAAGAATGTCTCATGACTGATTTGCTTGAAGTTGGATCCAGACCTTTCAGTTGATTGTTATGTGTGTTAATTCTTATTCCAGAAAGGCTCCACCCTGATTTCTAAAAAAATTTTTAAATTTATTTCTTTATTTTGGTACTAAGGGCTTGAACCCAGGGACACCTAACTGCTGAGCCACTTTATTTTGAGACAAGCATTTCACTAAGTTGCTTAGGTTCTTGCTTAGTTGCTGAGGCTAACCTTTGGACTTGTAATCCTCTGGCCTCAGCCTCTCAAACTGCTTGGATTACAGGTGTGCACCACCATGCCCAGCTGACTTTTATTTTTTATTTTTTTAAATGACGTTTACTGGAGCAACCAAGTTATCATAGAATATTCCATGTTATGTATTTAGCCAATTGCTTCCTCATGGTGGTGTTTAACTTGTGCCTCTATTTTGTGTACTTTCTGTAACCTAACCAGTAATCTGAAAAGCTTGACAGGGTCCTGGTTCAGCTGTGTCAGGCGGGGAGGCATGTATACAGTGCTGTGAAATTCCTTTCAGATGCTTTCCAGAGGCCCCGCCTTTGATGATGCTAAGGTCGATGAGCAGCCTGGTCTCCATTCTAAAATCTCACCTCCTATCCATCTCCTTAAGGATTGGCTGACCATCCTCAGCCATTGATGACCATCACTTAATGTTCATTATATAGGGTTGCAAAATGTTGCTGGGCTTTTGTTTTCCCACTTAGCATAGTCCTCTCCATATCTGGACAAACACATCTTCCATCTGTCCTTTCCAGTCATATGACAATGTCTTCCTTATTTTCCTGTTCTCTCTGACTTAGGTGTGAACTTGATTTTACAAATTTAAGTACTTAACTGACTTGTCTGGAGTGCTGAGGCATGACTGGCTTAGGACTGACTTAGGACTGACTTGTCCAGTGTCTGTCGTGGATCAGTGAAAAAAGCAGGCCTTGGCTACAGAAGAAAAGGTGGCCTTGGTGTGGGGTAGGCATCCCCACAGCCTCCGCCCCTGAGAGCTGGTCTTGTGCAGCAAGCATCTGGGTTCAGACAGGGCCTCGTTCGCTGATGTCCTCAGTGGGCTCATCCAGTCCCTCTACCCCTTCTCCAGGAGAATCGCCGACGGGCCAAAGAGGAAGCCTCTGCTATGGAAGAGGAAATGGCGCTGGCTGAGGAGCAGCTGCGAGCCCGTCGGCAGGAGCAGGAGAAGCGTAGCCCCCTGGGCAGTGTCAGGTGAGCTTCCGCCTTGGGACCCCGGCTGGGAGGCTGCCAGGGACTAGGCCTGGGTCATGATTTAAGAGTAGTTGACTGTATAAAGGTGAACTGGTGACAGAAGCTGGGTCCATGCTGGTTGGTCACATGTGGAGATAAAGGAGGAACTCCTAACTGCTTTAAAGGCACAGCCATTCATTTGCAGTCCTTGGTCATTGTCAGGTTGTATTGAGGGCCCCAGGTGGTACGGAGTAGCAGGGGAGGTCTATGGCTATACTGCCAAGCTAGGACGTTAGGAAAAATAGCGGCTAGGGGAGAGAAGAGTCTTGAGTTTGTGCCTCTGTGCTGGTACCTGGGGTTTGGTCAGCTTTTCACAAGTTGGGCACAGTCCTCCACAGGGCTGCCCTTACTTCAGACACCAGCTGCAAGCTTGGAGGTCACCCTTACTTTTGAACAACTTGCTACAAATTTGAGGATCCCCTTGAACTTGCTGAAGTTTAATAATTTGCTGGAATGACTCAAAACTCAGGAAAGGAAAGGGTACAAATCAGAATGAGCCAAAGTGAGAGATGCATAGAGGGAGGTCTGAGAGGGTCCTAAAGTGATGATTCCTTTGTCCTCAGGGCTCAGTTACCCTCCTGGCACATCAGTGACAGTACACACAGGGTATTGCCAACCAGGGAAGCTCTTCTGAACTTGTGTTCAGAACTTTGATAAAAGTTTTGTGACATTGGCATGAATGATTGATTTCTTTCCCATGTGACTGAAATCAGTCTCTGGCCTGTTTCCTCTCCCCAGTGATCAGGCTGATATCACATGACTCAGTCCCGATTCTGAGGCTCAAAGTCCCAATTCTAATCACATGGTTGGTCTTTCTGGCCAGGCCAGCCCACCTTACTCAGCTATCAGGTGTGTTCTGAAGGGCCTGCTGTGAACAGCAGAAACACTAATTCCTTCTAGAAACTGGGGATGGAGGTGGACCCAGCTCTTTATTACACATCTGGAGTGGTAGGTCTGCTGAAGTGGATGGAAGCTTCTGCCACAGCTCACTTAGAGGTTGTGATAGGAGTTATTTAAAAATCGATATCAGAATGAAATGCTTTCTTTATTACACTCCTGATCAAAAATGGAAAGGCAAAGGAGTGAGCGTGCACTGGGGACAAAATGCTTTAGCCCCAGAGCTGCCTCACACATGAGTTAGAAGCAGCAAGGCCTTAGGCTCCTGCTGGGGACCATGCTGGGGTAAGGAGCAGTGTGTCTTCTATACCCTCTTTCTGTGTCTCCAGGTCTACGAAGATCTACACTCCAGGTCGGAAAGAGCAGGGGGAACCCATGACACCTCGCCGCACACCAGCCCGCTTTGGGCTGTGAGCTAAGGCTGTCTGAGGAGAGGGTAGCAGCAGGTGTTGGGTCCTGAGCCCTCTGGTGGGAGTGCCCCCAGGCTGTGGACAAAGCCTTCTCATCTGTGGACTCCCATCGGTGTACATCAAGGCCCCTGGGGCAGTTCCTGCTGGGACAGGCTCTGCCACAGAGGAAGGAGGAGCTCCTGGGTGCCGGAGCCTGGCAGTGGCTGGGGCTGCAGAGCAGCTGAGGTGCTGCTGGAGCAGAGGGAGGTGGCTGGATCCATCTATCCACATAACCTGTCCCTGGATGCCTGGTATGAGTGACTTGGCTGTGACTGTGTCTTTTTTTAATCCTTGTGTAAAGCAGTAAGATAGACCCAGAGGCAATTGTAATTTGGTTATCATTCAGAATTTGAAAATAAATTTATTATTTGTAAAATGTGATTGTAATTTTTACTTCCTTTTTCCTTCACTGCTGTAAATCCTACAATAGAAAAGGGAAAGCCTTGCTGACTCTCCTCGCCTGGCTCTCCCTAGAACCCTTGCTCCACCATTGCGCTCTCTCCTCCAGGCAGGGCGTCTTAGGGGAGGGGTTGGCAGGCTGGACACGGCTTAGGTTTGATGACCTAAGAATGGCCTGGGGCATCAAAGCACAGGGAAGGCCAAGCTCAGAGGATGCCTGGATATTCCCAAGGCTGGTGGGCAATGGTGAGGCCAGCCTTGGTGGCCAGGAGTGGAGGTTGGTGAGCAGGAACCTGTTGCTGCCTGGCCAGGGATAGGCCGGCTGCTTTAAAGAGGCCTGTGCTCTTGCTCAGAATGGTAGAGGTTTTTACTCTTTGCAGGTGGAATGGCTGCAAAGTACTAAAAAATGTTTATTGATTTTCATGTAAAAGTTGATCCTTACACTAGAATTTGTTAGTCATTTGTTAAACAGACTCTTAAGTCTGCTGAAGTGGGTTTTTGAGTATTTGGCCCTTTGCACCAACCTTGGTCTTTGTTTTGTGACTCCTTGGCCTTGGGCTTCTAGGTTTTTGGTTGGCAGGTGTGCTGGGGCTGAGTTGCTGATGTGGTGAGACTCAGCAGCACCTCTGCAGGCCCCTTGGTGCCTGGCTCACTGTGCTGTCCAATCTCCTTTCAAGATTTGAATTTCCTTCTGTTTTAACTCAGTGCAAGTTAAGATACAAGTCAATTTTGCATGTGAGTTTGGAAGCCCAGCTTTGCCAGCCAGCACTGCTACCCACCCCTGCTTTCATTCTCTGTGTCTCCATTTGCCTTTACTGGGGATGACTTTCCAGGGCTCTGCAGTGGGGAGAGGGCTTACAGCTGCTTGCCTGGGAAGCCTTCTTATCTTGGCTGTAGGTTGAAGGGCTGGGAGAACTGTCTGTCTGCTCTTTGGGGAGGAGTTGGCTGGGGATATAGCTCTACTTCCAGATTAAGGCTCAGGATGCAATGGAATAGGAAAAAGGTGGGGGTTCCAGTTGGTAGTTTTATTAATAACAATCTGTGACCTTGTTCAAAAACTCACCTTTTTTTTTTTGGTACTGGGGATTGAAACCAGGGGCACTTAACCACTAGCTGCATTTAACCGTGTTTTTTAAAAATCTTAAAATTTTGAGACAAAATCTCATTAAGTTATTAAGTTGCTTAGAGCCTTGCTAAGTTGCTGAGTTTGGCTTTGAACTTGCAATCTTCCTGTCTCAGCCTACCCAGCTACTGGGATTACAGGTGTATGTCACTGTGCCCAGCCAAACTCATCTTTTTTATCTAAGTCTCTTAGATAAGAAAAATCAGGCCAGAGAGCCTATGAAAACTGTAGGTCCTATCCAACCTAATTTAAAAGCAAGGAACAGCTGGCAAAGGACATTTGGCATGCACAGGTGTCCCCAGATGACTGGGGAGGTACCCACACCCCAGCATCTGTTTTAGTATTGGAACTGCCCAAGATTCTGTTTGGACCTGCATCTCCAAGGTTTTTTTTTTTTTTTTTTTTTTAAATAATTTTAGACCCTTTCCATTCAGTCCATTCTTGCGGTGCCTTTCAGCTATTCCCTTGATTCTCACTGGCTTCGTCAGATGATAATGCTTTTTCTAGAAAACAGCATTTCTATGACAATGTGTGGCCTCTGAAGTGGGCTTCTGAATCTGGCTTCATGCCTCAGACTTGCTGGAGTGAGGAAACCAAGAGCCGTGGTCTGGGTAGTTTTTACAGGAGACCCCTGCCTGGGGCTGGCGGGCACTTTGTTTTCAGTCATGTGCTAACAGAGTCATCTACTAGAGAAAGTTAGGCTGAGACAGGGGCTCCTGGGACCCCAGATCTTGTTTGACAGGCTCTTCTCTGCAGCAGATTCCCAACAGTCCTCAGTTGGGCTGCATGGAGGTTTTCAAAAGGTGTGTTTATTTGTGGCAGAATGGTGGTTCAGAGGGAGGAAGGTGGAACTTTAGGAAGGAGGTGGGCTGGGTGGCTGATGTTTGCTCTGGGTTCCTTTAGCTCAGGAGAGAACTGGACTCCTGTGGGGAAAAGGGGATCTGCTTCTAGTGGGATTTTGTTGCACTGTTTTTCAGAAATGGAGTGGCATCCTCACCCTGGGGTCCTACAGTGCTTGTTTTATTTATAATCTCCTTGACTTAAGTCCTGGCTTTGTAAGCATGTCTTTTTTTTTTCTTTCTAATTTTTATTGTAAAGCATATAAACCAAAATTTACCATCTTAACCATTTTTAAATGTACAATTTAGTGACCTTAAACATATTTGCAATGTTTTATAACCATAACCACTCATCATCTTCAGAAATTCTCCCTCTCTCTCTGAGTGTAAAAGAATAGGATTTATTCAAGTGGGAATAAAAGAAACTCAGTTCTTGCAGGCTGAGAGGGACTCAATAGGGGTTGCCCAAGTTGTCTCATTTTATAAAGCTTAAACTCTGAACTCGCTAAATCTTAACTCCCCATTTCCCCCTCCCCATCCCCTGGCAACCACCATTCTTTGTGTCTCAGATTGTGACGACCCTCAGTTCCTCACAGAAGTGGCACCATACAGTAGTTGTCCTTTCGTGACTGCTTTGTTTCACTTAGCACAGTGTGCTCAAATCCGTCCATGTTACAGTGTAGGTCAGAATTTCCTTCCTTCTTAAGGTTGAATAACATGTACTCTATGTATCTACCATATTTTGCTTCTCCATTCATCTGTTTCTGGACACTTGGGACACACATTTTAGTGATTGTGGATAATGCTGCTCTGACCATGTGTGCACAAATAGCCCTTTGCAACTCTCTGTTTTTAATTCTCCTGGGTAAATACCCAGAAGCAGATTATTAGATCACATGGTAATCTATTCTGGTTTTTTTTTTTTTTTTTTGTGTGTGTGTGTGTGTGTGTGTTATGTGTGTTATGTGTGTTATGTGTGTGTGGTACTGGGAATTAAACAAGAGCCTTATGCATGCTAGGAAGGCACACTGCCACTGAGCCATGTCCCCAGTCCATCCTTTTTTTAAAATTAATTTTTAAATTTGCTCTTTTTAGTTACACATGGCAGTTGTAGTAGAATATATTTTGACATATTATACCTACATGGAGTACAGCTTCCCATTCTTCTGATTTACATGATGTAGAATTACATTGGTCGTGTATTCATATATGAACATGGGAAAGTTATGTCTGATTCATTCTATTTTTTCCTAGTCCCATTCCCCCTCCCTTCCTTTCATTCCCCTTTGTCTCAAGCCAAAATACTTCTATTCTTCCCTACCACCCTCCTCCCCCATTGTGAGTTAGCATCCACATATCAGGCAGAACATTTGACCTTTGGGTTTTTGGGATTGGCTTATTTCACTTAGCATGATATTTTTCAGTTCCATCCATTTACCAGCAAATGCTATAATTTCATTCCTTTTTATAGCTGATTAATATTCCATTGTGTATAAGTACCACATTTTCTTATTCATTCATCTATTGAAGGGTACTTAGGCTGGTTCCATAGTAGCTATTGTGAATTGAGCTGCTATAAACATTAATGTGGTCACTTCACTACAGTATGCTAATTTTAAGTCCTTTGGGTATATACTGAGTAGTGGGATAACTGGGTCAAATGGTGGTTCCATTCCAAGTTTTCTGAGGAATCCCCATACTGCTTTCCAGAGTGGTTGCACCCATTTGCAGTCCCACCAGCAATGTATGAGTGTACTTTTCCCCCACATCCTCACCAACATTTGCTGTTACTTGTATGCTTGACAGTTGCCATTCTCACTGGAGTGAGATGAAATCTCAGTGTAGTTTTAATATGCATTTTTCTAATTGCTAGAGATATCGAACATTTTTTCATGTATTTGTTGACTGATTGTGTTTCTTATATGAAGTGCCTCTTCAGTTCCTTTGCCTATTTATTGATTGGGTAATTTGTTTTTTTGTTAAGTTTTTTTGAGTTCTTTAAAATATTTTTATTAGTTGTTGATGAACCTTTATTTCTTTTCATGTGGTGCTGAGAATCAAACCCAGTGCCTCACACATGCTAGGCAAGCATGCTACCTTTGAGCCAGAAACCCAGCCCCTTGAGTTCTTTATATATCTGAGGTGCAGGTGGCAAAGATTTTCTCCCATTCTGGTAGACTCTTTCTTTACATTCTAACTTCTTTTGCTGTGAAGAAGCATTTTCGTTTGATTCCTCCCATTTGTTTATTCTTGATTTTGCTTTTTTTTTAAAAATATATTTTCTTTTAGTTGTTGATGTACCTTTATTTTATTCATTTATTTATATGTGGTGCTGAGAATCGAACCCAGTGTCTCACATGTGCGGGGCAAGCACTCTACTACTGAGCCATAACCCCAGCCCTTGATTTTACTTCTTGTGCTTTAGGAGTCTTGTTAAGGAAGTCAGTTCCTAAGCTGACAGGATGTAGATTTGGACCTACTTTTTCTTCTATTTGGTGCAGGGTGTCTGGTTTAATGCCTAGGTCCTTGATCCACTTTGAGTTGATTTTCGTGCGGGGTGAGAGGAGAGGGGTTTAATTTCATTTTTACATATGGATTTCCAGTTTTCCCAGCACCATTTGTTGAAGAGGCTATCTTTTCTCCAATGTATATTTTTGGCACCTTTGTCCAGTATGAGATAACTCTGTATTCATGTGGGTTTGTCTCTGTGTCTTCTATTCTGTATCTTTGGTCTACATGTCTGTTTTGGTGCCAATACCATGTCGTTTTGTTACTATAGCTCTCTAGTATAGTTTAAGGTCTGGTATTGTGATGCCTCCTGCTTCACTTTTCTTGCTAAGAATTGCTTTGGTTATTCTGGGTCTCTTATTTTTCCAAATGAGTTTCATGACTGCTTTTTCTAGTTCTATGAAGAAGGTCATTGGAATTTTAATAGGAATTGCATTAAATCCACATAGTGCTTTCGTTAGTGTGCCCATTTTGACAATAGTGTGCCTGTCCAAGAACATGGGAGATCTTTCTATCTTCTGAGGTCTTCTTTAATTTCTTTAGTGTTCTGTAGTTTTCATTGTAGAGGTCTTTCACCTCTTTTATTAGGTTGATTCCCCAATTTTTTTTTTGAGGCTATTGTGAATAGCCTCAAAAATTTTTCCTAATTTCTCTGAGTCGATTCATTGCTCATGTCTAGGAAGCAGTTAATTCATGGGTGTTGATTTTATATCCTGCTACTCTCCCAGCCCATCTTTTTTAAAAGACAGGGTCTTGCTAAGGCTCAGGGGCCTCAAACTTGTGATCCTCCTTTGTCATCCTCCCAGTGACTGGGATCACAGGTGTGTGCTACCACCCTCAGTGACTATTTTTAATTTTTTGAGGAGCTAACCATACTCCTTTCCATAGTGGCAGCACCATTTGCTATTCCCACCACTCTGCACAAAGGGTCCAGTTTTCCATATTCTGACACTTGTTATTTTCTGTATTCTTTTTTAGTAACCGTCCTAACAGATGGTATCTTACTGTAGTTTTGATTTGCATTTCTCTGATTAGTGATGTCAGTGGAGCATCTTTTCATGTGCTTATTGGCCATTTGAATATCTTCTTTGAAAAAGATGTCTGTTCAAGTTCTTTGGTTTCTTTTCTTTTTTGAGTTTCAGGAATTCTCTATATATTCCAGATACTAATCCCTTATCAGATAAGTGATTTGCAAATATTTTCTCTCTTTCTGTGGATTGCCTTTTAACTTTAATTTTGTCTTTTGGTGAAAATCAATTTACAACTTTGATGAAGTCCAGTTGTTTGCTTTTCTTTCGTTCCTTGTATGTCTGGTGTCATATCCAAGAAATCACTGCTAAATCCATGCTGTGAAGATTTTCCCCTAAGAGTTTTATAGTTTTCAGTCTTACATTTAGGTCTTGATCCTCTTGGGTTGATGCTAATACCAATGGTTTTGATTACTGTAGCTTTGTGAAAGTTTTGAAATCAAGGCATGCAAATTCTTTATCTTTGTTCTTTTTAAAGGCTATTTTGACTACTGGGTGGCCCCTTGAAATTCCATGTAAATTTTAGGATGGATTTTTCTATTTCTATAAAAGATATCATTGGCATTTTGATAGAGATTGCACTGAATCTTTAGATTCCTTGGGTAGAACTGATATTTTAATATTAAGTCTTCTAATGAACATGTGTTTCCATTTATTTGTCTTAATTTCTTCCAGCGATGTTTTACAGTTTTCATTTTATAAGTGGTTTACCTCCTTGTTAATTCCTAAGTATTTCATTCTCTTTGATGCTATTATAAATGGATTATTTTTGTAATTTTGTTTTCATGTTGTTCTCTATTAATATATAGAGACACAACCGATTTTTGTGTGTTGATTTTTGTATCCTAATACTTTGCTGAATTCATTTGTTAGTTCTAACAATGTCTAGGGTGGAGTAGTTAGGGTTTTTTGCACCTAAGATCATATTATCTGTGAAAAGAGATAATGTTACTTCTTCTTTTCCAACTTGGATACCTTTCATTTTTTTTTCCTGCCTAATTACTCTGGCTAGAACTTCTAGTACTAATTGTTGAATAAAAGTGGTAAAGTGGGCATTCTTTCCTTGTTCCTGATCTTAGAGGAAAAGTGTTCACTGTTTCACTGTTGAGTATGATGTCTACTGTGGGTTTTTCTATGTGACCGTTATTATGTGGAGGTAGTTTACTTCTGTTCGTTGTTATGTATGTGTTTTAATCATGAAAAAGTTTGTTGTATTAATTTCTTTTCTTTTTTCTTTTTTAGAAATTGTCAATGGACATTTATTTTACTTTTACTTATTTATATGTGGTGCTGAGAATCGAACTCAGTGCCTCACACATGCTAGGCAAGCACGCTACCACTGAGCCACAACCCCAGCCCCTTTTTATTTTTATTTTGAGCCAGGGTCTTGTGCTACATTGGACTTGCACTAGTGAACTTCCTGCCTCAGTCTCCTGACTACTGATATTACAGGCATGCATCATCATTCCCCTTAATTTCTTTTTAATATCAGATGTTACTACTTTCTTGGGAACTCACTTCTCTGGTTATTTCTTAAAGAGCTTTAGGCAGGCAATACTCAGCTTCCCAGCCTTCCTTTTGTCTGGGGAGAAACCACATTTCTCTAATGCATCTCCTCTACTCACTCAGGTCTTCTGCTCAGCTGGGCTTTCACAGCCTGGTGGCTGGGTGACAGACCAATATTATGCTACCCCTTTGCTCCCTATAATACGTAATGTGCTTTGCTTTGGTGTAGTTACCCCTCAGGAAGTGAGTCAGCTATGAAAAAGATGTACAATATTCATAGAATGCAGAGATTGTAATTTTGACCAATGTATAGGAAGCCTTTTTGAAAATTATAGAGATAAAATGCATTTGGGGTTTTAATGACATTGTGCTTTTGTTTGATTAAGTAGGCCATGGCTAGGACTAGGAAGCAATTTCATCAGTACTGAATTTTTCAGTTTTAGTTTTCTCTAGAAAATAAACTCTTATTCTTAGCTAATTGGAGGGAAATAGTCAAAAGAGCATAAACAGACAACAACCATCAGGACAGAAACTACCAGAGGCTCATCCCTCACCTCACACACACTTCTAGAACTTGCCCTTCCCATCACGGCAGGGGTGTCCATGAAACAAGTCACTATTAGCACTGAATTTTCTTGGCCTTTATTTGGCCACGGAAGGAGTCAAGAATATTTAAAATCATCACCAACCAATGCGTTTCTTCCTTTACTTTCCCTGCCCCCTCAGAAATGCAAGCTCTTTCATTTCTTTCTCTTACTTTACCCTAGTAGCTATTTGTCTGCATTACCTATAGACTAGAAATATAAATTCTAGACATGTACTCAGTTTAACAAAATCCACAATAAAATACTTTAGCTGTCCTTGGAGTTTGTGATAATGGAATTTTACCTCTATTGAGGTGGCTGGGGAGAAAAATAAAATTGTTAAAAGGAGGAATGTAATATGGTGGCCAGGGAGGAAGCAGATGGCTTGCTCTTGCTCCCCCACTTGGAAAATTCATCACTTCTTTTACTTTCTTTTGGGTTTCAGGATTACTTTCCTTTTTGGAAAAAAAGGTTTTAGGTTTTTTTTTTTTCTCTCTATTTAAAATTCCAGCCAGAAAGAAAAAGAAAAAACAAACCAATCAAGCTCTCATTGGTTTAAAGATTAATCCAGGCAATCTGGAAGCTCTCTTTGGGAATGGTAGCTCCCTTACATGAGTGAAAGAGACCAATCTCCTTTAGGACCCAGAGAAAACAGGGATGAGCATGTTGCTGGGGCTGGCAGGGTGAAGATGTCTGCAAGATACCAAGCACTCGCCGAGGCTGCTGTGCTCATGTCTTTATTTCAGAATTTGGACCTGGAGGTGGAAGTATGGTTCCCAGGCTCACTCCACTGCAGGAAGTGGATGAAACTCAACAAAATGTTAGCTTTTTGCAAAATAGTCTGGGGCCTTGATATTCCCCTAAGAGCTGATCCAAGCCAGGAGAGAGGGATGGGAACTCACTGTCCTCTGCAAATGTGCGTGGAAATGATGCTCAGGGCAAGGTGCTGATTTTAGCAATATGAGGAACCTGAGGGAACAGAGAGGAAATGGGGTTTGATTAGAGGAGAAATAAATGAGGTGATTCCTCAAGGACTGGCCTCAGGGTCAGGCAGCTCTTGCAGTGCCTTCTTCCCTCTGGGGCCACAGGTAGTTTCAGGATGGCAGGACCCAGGCTGAGTGGGGAACTGTAGTGCTCTTGTGGGATTTCTAGTCACATGACTGGAGGAAGGTACCTATTCTCCCTTCCTTCACACTCCCCCAAAGGAACCCAGTCAAGGGAGAGAGAGGTCTAATATAGGCGGTATTTGGTTATCATCAAAATTCTTAGGTCAGAATGGGTCTTAATTTGCCTCCTCCATCATCAGATGTGGAGACAGTTATTACTGGTCCAGGGTAGCTAAGCAAATGACCCGAGGTCATGAGTAACCTGTCTTCTTCTCCCTATGGGAATTCCCCATCTGATGATCTTTGAAAAAATAATATACTGTTGTTTTGGCACATGGGACTGAAAAAGACGACCTAACAGTAGTGAAACACAAATGGCAGACGTACCCGGGCAGTGAGACATCCCCATGATCTTGGTGAAATCCATTTTCTGGCCCATTAGACCACATATTTTCCCCCGCTGCGTGGGCTCCAGTTTGCTGGGGCCGAGGGCTTTGGCGCACATCTTTGGGTTCCCAGCCATCATCTTCTCCTCTATCTCGTTCTTCAGCTTCTTGTTTTCCTGCTGCAGATGGACCATCACATTGTGGAGGTGGCTGTGGAAAGCAGAGGGAGGGGCACATGGGTGTGTGGGCTGCGTCATTTGCATGGTTCCTTGCTGGAAAGAACTGCTAAGGGTGTCACAGGAAAGAAGGCACGAAGGCCCAGTGCCTTTCAGAGCTGGGTTCTCAATACACACTCTGGAAATGGAGGCCTGTGTGTGTCCCTTAGAAGCAGTCCAGGCCTGGGGTTGGGGAGGACACAAAACTAGGACTTCTGACCCATGCTGTTAGCTATGGGCCTCTTGCCTTATCTGTTCAATGGGGAAGATTGAGTCTGACCTGCCTGTTGGGGTTCATGGAAAGATCCAGTTGGACAATGATAGAAATCTGATTTGAAGAGCTAGTAGGCTCTTCTGAACAATTATGATCATGTGTCCCTGGGTTCTCAGGACTGTGCCTGGGGAACACTTTCACCCAGCACATGCCAAAGTCCTAGTTTTTTCAGCCTCCCTTTGCTAAAGAGCAGGGAGCACAGGGGATCCTGGTCCTGTTGAGAATTTGGACAAATTCCTCATTCTCATTTCACAGATGAAGAAGTGGAGGCTGTGATGTTGGTGAAGGGAAAATAATTTAACCTATTTCTCATGGCTCAATAATGGCAGTTATTTTCAGTAGTTGCATTTCTCCAAACTAATGTTGAGAACAATGGGTCACAGTGGGTTCTGAAACAGGACTTGTGAAGTTGGAATTCTGGCTCTGCCACTTGCTAGCTGTGAGACCAGAGGCAAGTGATGGAGCCTTTGGTGCCTCTCTTTGCTCATCTATAAATAGTGTCAATATCTTCAGACAATCCCTGACTCGTGATGGTGTGACTTACACTTTTCTTTCCTTTACTTCACAGTGGTGTGAAAACAATACATGTTCAGTGGACACCCTACTTAGCATTTTGTGTTTGGATCTTTTTCTGGGCTGGTGATATGCAATACCATCCTTCCTTCAGATGCTGGCAGAGACAGCAAGTTACAGCTCCTAGGCAGCCACGTGATCACAAGGGGAGGCAGACGCTGCTCTGCAGGTCACTGTGCTGTCATGTCTGGTAGGTTGGGGACATTGAATGCATTTTTGGCTTATTAATATTTTCAACTTCTAATGGGCTTATTCAGACATAACTCCATCTCAAGTTGAGGAGAGTTGCATGCTGAACTCCTGAGGTCATAGGAAGATGAACGTGCAAAGTGCTTAGGACAGTACGTTGCGCATGCAGAGCAGTGAGTACTAGTTGAGTATTAAGATGGTTTTTTTCAAATAGGATCAGGCAAACTCAAAAATGGACTCCTCTGTGAAACAGGATTTCTGCACCTTGATGCTATCTAAGACAAGCCTGAAGTTATTTGCTATTTTTCAGATTCTGACTACTTTTCTTTTGTACAATCCCTTCAGATAGGTTTCTGTCCAAGAGTGTCATGGTCCTTTCTAGAGAGAATCACATGGTGATCCTTAGCCTCTTCTCTGGGCCTGTGCTCTACCCTCTGGCTCTCCACATGCCTTAAGCCACCTCATCCTGTCTCCCTCGCTCCCCCGGACTGGAGGTGGGGTCCTGGTACTGCCCTGGCCCCCTGGCTTGCTGTTACTCTCTCTGGTGCCCTGATGCCTTCAATATCCCAGACAGCCGTCCAAGTCCTGGCTTGAACTCTATGGTATTGTCCTTCCCTTCAGTTTGACCCCTTGCCCCTCACCTAAAATCAAAGCCAGGGATGGAGCTTTGGGATTTGGAGTCATAAGCGGGGGCCAGGCATGCTGCGGCACCGATGCCCTCCATCCCTGGGGCAGGGCTTGGGGCAGCTGCTGCTCACTCAACTTTGTGCAAAGCAGGCTCAGCCCTCCCAGCATGTCCTCGAAAGCTTGGGGAGCAGTGTCTAGGGCACGTGTCGCCTGTCACTTTGCCAACTCCCAGATCTCAGCTTTAGACTTTCACCCCTTCACTTCTCATCCTGAACTTCTTACACTGCTCCCACAACTCACTCTCAGCAGACCTAGCTTTGACCTGCAGGTGAAGCAAGACCACAGGGGACGGTGGAGCCCCAGGTGCAAGGATCCTAGGTCCCCGATGGCCAGGAGGGCGAGAGGATCCCCCAACCAGGGCTGTTTGCCTCAGACCAGCCCACGAAGACCTGTTCCTTCTGGACTCCTCCTTCTGGGATCTCTTTTCAGCAGCTCAGCCCCACCCTAACTAATGCAGCTGCCTTTCAGTTCTGGTCCCTTCTCAGTGTTCTCGACCTTGGAGAACCACAGAGGTGAGAGAGGAAGGAGCATGACGACTATTAAACCTCTTTCTATTGCTGGTGAGAGGACGAGGGCCAGTGAGGCCCAGTGATGTGCCCAGTGTCATGGAGAGGCAGGTTCAGGACTCAAGGGGCTTTCCAAAGTACCAGGCCTTTCCTGGGGACTGATCCACATAAAGTGATAAGGCCAGCCCTGGCTCCTTGCCAGCCCTTCTCAAGAGATCCCAGGGAGCAGCCAGGGTGGTGTGGGATGGCTTACTCCTTTTCACCAGTCAGCTTGGCGATGTATTTGACCTGCTCACGGAGCTTGTTTCCTAGTTTCTCGTTGGCGATCCTGTAATAAAATCCACAATGGGAAAGAGTGGCTGGTTCCCCAGCCTCCTGTGAGCAAGGGCACAGGCTGGCTGAATAGGGCACTGGGTTTTCTCAGCAAGGCTTCTACTGGATCCCAGACCCCCATGTGTTATCCTGTCCCCAGAGCTAGAGTCTTCCTAGCACTTGGCAACTAAGAGGACTCTCTGTACTTAAGTGCTGTGCAGAGTCACTATGATTCCCGGGGGAGGACACAGGAATGAGTTTAAGGAATCCAGGTGAAGCCAGACACCAACTTGGGAAGAGAAAACCTGAGCCCCAGCAAAGCATCCCTTCAGTCTTGACTCTGCCCTATTCTTAAGTCAACAGGACTTTGTAGCTTTGTTCAAGAGCTGGGCCCCCTCCATCTTATCCCAACCCTTAAGTGTGGGCTGAGGCTGGATTGGTTTCCCATGCCAGCAGGGTGTGTGTGTGAGACACATGTGTGGGTCCTCAGCTCAGTCTCACCCTGGGACCTGCCCTACTTTCTCCCTTCTTACTTACTTCTGCTCTTTTGCCCACTGTTCCATGTTGCACATGATCTGATCATTCTCTCGGTGGAGCCTACATGGGTCCTTGGGCACAGGCCGCTGGGTCAGGCAGCAGGGCTTCCATACAAGGAGAAAATGAGACAGTAAGGGGGTGGGATCAGGATCCACTCTTCCTATTCCCTAAGCCAGTTCTCTTCTCTCTTCCTGGGAGAAGAAAAATCAACTCTTCTGTCTAACCCAAGACCGGAGTTGTCACACCAGGACATTCACCTCCAGCTGTATTCTACCCAAAGGTGACATCTCTGTGGAGACACTATTTATGGTGCTCATTTATAGCAGAGACACTAATAGTGGCCAAAGGCATTGGAGTGACCAATTCTAACAAAGCAGTATATTTTAACAGATGGCGGAAAAATATCCGGAGGAGGAGATGGCTTCTTTCTAATTTTAACAAAGGCTTTGTAGCTGCCGCAGGATGTCCTGAGGTCTGCCATGAACTTCACTGTTCATGGAGTTGGGCACAGGGCATGTTCAGTAAGCCAATTCTCCAGTAGGGTCGGGCTGTTGAACGGGCTGCTGGACTTACTCCAGAAGGCGACTGCCCAGTGGGTCATTTCTCAGGGTGTCTGTGTGCCTGAGACTGGAATGGGGCCTCTGTTCTGGTCCACAGCCATAAACAGAGGTGGGCTGCGGCAGCTGCGGTGGCCCTGGCGGACCCAGCCCCTGCTTCATGCTGAATGCAGGGGTGTGGGGTTCCTCTCCTTTCTCCCAGCACCCCCACCTCACCAAGGGCTGAGTGGCTCAGATGGACTGACAGGAAGCAGCAGAAGCCAAGGAGTGCCCACCTCCTTCTCATCTGCAAGGAGGTTCTCTTTCAGCGTGGCCATTTCCTCCTGGAACTCCCTGAGCTGCATCTCTTTAGCCGCCAGCATCTTGAGGTCATTCTGGTGCTGCTTCTGCCACTGCAGCACCTGGTTGCTCATCTCCTCCAGCTTCTTGTCGAAGGCGTGCACCTACTCAGGAATGCAAAGTGAGGAGGGGGACCCCAGAGGACCCAAGGGCAGGCAGAGGGTGCCTTTCCAGTCTTGGAAAACTTGTTGGGGTATTTGATTTCCAGCGGCCAGCAGAGGGCACCCCTGCTCTGATCTTTGCTGCCTCTACCTAAAGTTCCAGGAGCCAGGAAAGTAAAAGGAACCCATTAGCCAAAGGGCATGCTAGGCACTAAATAATTCTGAACGCAAAATGTGACCTTGTGGACTCCTAACAGGACGCAGCTTGAGCGCCAGGCTTCTCCTCACCTCTAGCTCGCTCTGCTGGTGGAAGCCCTGCAGTTTTTTTAATTCCACGTTGAGCTTTTTCATCCTGTCCTCATAAGCAATGATTTCATCCTCCAGGTGAGCTTTCCTGTCTTGGGCCTGTAACAAGCTTCGCTGCAGGCTCTTTGTCTCCGAGGTCACTTGATTGAGCTTCCAGTAAAGACAAAGGGATGAGAGTGGCCATCAGTACCCTGTGACCCTCTCTGCTGAGTCTTGAATGGAAAAGCGTTCCAGTCCCTCCCTGTCCTCTGCCCAGTGTGGTGCAGATGGTCACCTTGCCTAGTGTCCCAGAGAAGGGTGGGTAGTGACAGTGTGTGCTGTTCTGCAGCCCTCCCCTCAGCCCTCCGTTCCCTCCCCCATTTCTTCTCTTTCCAATCTGATGACTTGATCTGTAGGCATGATCAGCACAGGGGTGGACACACATTTCCCTGCCAATCCTGACTTTGGGAAAACCTTGCCCCGAGTCATCCCTGAGCAGAAAGACTTGTTAGAGTTGGCCTCCATCTTTTCCTCTCCCCTCACAATAAAAGCCTTACTGAGAGGAAGCAGTCCTCTGGACAGACTGCCCAACCCAGGCAAGGGTTGAGATGCCCTGAGAGCAGCCAGTTGTGCAGGAAACTGACTCCTGCACCTCTCACGTTGCCCTGATGTTTTTGCTTGTCTGAAACCTCCCTGGAGATGAGAAGGCGTTGCCTTACCTTCTCCAGGGCTTGCGTCAGGTCATCCTGGCAGGTGGTAGATTTCCGGCATAAGTTATCATAGATTTCTTTAGCCACCATGGTCTGCATGCAGTGTTTCTCTTTCTGCACAGCCTTGTCCAGCTGGGCTTGCAGACTCTCTATGGCCTCCTTGTGCTGGGTTATCTATAGGGGGTGAGAGCATCACTGTCAGGTTCCAGCTCCTGGCCCTAGGGGTGCCCTCTCTGACCATAGGAAATGGACAGGGGCTGGGCTCTTCTCTCTGCAGTAACCTGCAGAGCAGTCTGTTAGGTTTCAAAGGAAGAGCTGTCTCTCCAGGCTCTTCTGCACCCCTCCACCCATGTTTCCACCTTTGAGTTAGTAGTCACCCAAATACAAGGAGTACCAGAAATACTAGGGTGTGATATGCCAAATATGTAAAAAGTCCCTTCCCCAGATTCTGCAGCCTTTGACAAAGACCTAGAATCCAATTCTAGTTTAGTAGACATGTTACAACATTTGTTTTTTTTTTACCTCACTTAATTCAATTCACTAGACTTGATACACTATGTAAGCAGGACCCCAAATGTGCTTTGCTGGCTGTTCTTTATTGCTGTAACTCAGAGCATGGCACATAGTAGGTGCACAGGAAACATTTTTTTTTGTTTTGACTGATGAAATATGACATTGAATATTGTTTGAAGTCAGGGATCAATTGAACACAGTTCTGGCAGAAGTACCTTTAAAAGCAATTCATGTCTTAAATTTTGTAATGAGCACTCATAGTAGGGTTAAAAGGGAGTTGAGATATGAGGTCAGATGTTTTGGGTTTAGGTCCAGGTTCAGTCATTATTACTCTGACCTCACTTTCTACTTCCATGCATTGTGATAATTTCAATTGTTTTATACAGTTTTCATGATGACCAAATCAGAAGGTATATGTTAAAAGGGGTTTTAAAGGTATAGACTGCTATATGATGGTGAGTTACTATCAGGCACAAGGGGAACCATCTTATATATATTTTAAGTCTAAGACAGTTCTGTTTCCAAGTCTGGAAGCAAGAGGGAAATCTCAAAAATCTGTGTGCCTGATTTCTGTTCTTTGGTATTCTAGTGCACCTGTGTCCTAAGCTGGCCACACACACCACAGGAATATGCTCTGGGATTTTCTTGCTTTATCTCCAATAACTGTTCAGTGTTTGAAGTTTTTTTTTTTTAAAAATGATACTGGGGATTGAACCCAGAGGTGCTTAACCACTGAGCCACATCCCAGCCCTTTTTAATATTTTATTTAGAGACAGGGTCTCACTGAGTTAGTTGCTTAGGGTCTCTCTAAGTTGCTGAGGCTGGCTTTGAACTTGCAATCCTCCTGCCTCAGCCTCCTGAACCACTGGGATAAAGTTTGTTACTTTTTCAGATGGAATTTAGAGTATCATCAACCCTAGGAATCAGTGAAATGAAAAACATCACATTGGACTTCTAACTCTGTATTTTACATGTCCTGGTGGTGAAATTGTTCCTAAGATGAAATAATTTGGTCTTCTGGAAACTGAAGTGCATTTCTTTCTGGGGATTTCTGAAAAATGTGGAGTCAGCCGGGTCTCCCCAGTACCCTAGAGAAGTCATTAGGGAACAACAGTTTCATGTGTTTGATAAGTGGTGGCTGAACTGAGAAATGTCACGATGGAGGTGAGACAGCAGAAAGAAGGGTGGTTAAAAAAAAATCATGATGATGCTAGAAGCTAAAATGGAAGCTTTGCTATCATGAGTGATTTAGGTTAGAAAAAGATGCTAAAAACTGAGATGTAAATTACAGAATCAAGGAGTTCTAATGGAAGTTCTAATATAAGACCTACACTCTCTTCTGCCAAAGTCAGGTCCTAGATAGGTAAAAGTGGCATTATAGGTACATCACATTAAGTCATCCTCGAATCCTTTCTTTTTCTCACAGTTATCCCATCAGCAAGTCTGGTCAATCTTGGCACTAAGTTCTTCACTGACAATACTCCAGCCTGGTCAGGAATAGATTCCTAACCGGACTCCTTTCTTCCACACCAACTCCTTCCCAATCTACTTCTGAACACTCAAGTTATATTTGAAAACTGAAATCAGATTAAATCATTTCTCTTACTCTTTTGAGGAAATCTTATCAGATTAAGACCTATATGAGCATAAAAACCCAAATTACTTAACAAAAGCCATACTGTGTGACCCTGCCTAATTTTCTAATCTTACACATACCAATGTCTCCCTTGATAAGCACACTTCACTAATGCTGGCTGTATTTCACTAAGAGTGTCCCCAGTGTCAAGTGTGTATTAAAAGTGATACATGATACACAATCAGGATTTATACTAGAAATGCAAGGAAGGCCCCAAATTAGGATCAGTTAATTAATTTTATTTACCACATTACTGATTTGAAAACAAAGATATGATCATCTTGGTGGCTTTAAAAAAAGTACTTGAGACAATTCGACATCTACTGATAAAGCTCTTATAGTAACTGAAGAATCAAAGAAATTTGATAAAGGGTAGCAATAAGAAGCCTTCAAAGGGTATTATACTGAAACAGAAAAGGGTATTATGTTGAAACAGATGCATTCCATTAAAGTTAAGAACAAGGAAAAAATGCCTGCTAACACTGCTGCTATTGGACATCGTACAGGAAGTACTGTCCAGAGCAATAAGGCTAGAAAAATAAATACACGTTTTGCAAAGAAATACTTATATAACTGTTGTTTGCAAATGACATAATTATTTACTTAGAAAAATCCATGAGAATCAACTGAAAAACTATTACAGATCATAAGTGAGCTCAATAAGATGTCCAAATTCAGAAAAAAAGAAGCATATTTGGGTAAGGACTCAATCATATTTTGCAAAATGGATCCATTTGTAGAAGAAGCTGGTGATTGTTCTTTTTGGCTTCCTTCTGAGATAAAAATGAATGATTGCCAGTTCTGTCTATATTTGGTCCATGTCAAATTTATTTCTTATTTGTGTAGTTCTTTTGAAGAGATCACTACTGTCTCCAGCTCTAATTTTTGGATTAATAATTTGGCTTGCAATTGTCACTCAGAAACTAGCATGCTTCCTTCTGTTGTACTCCAGGCTGGACTTTGACTTGGTATTATGGACTTCTGGAAAAAGTCATGCTATAACTATATCTAAAAAAAAAAAAAAGGATTTAACTCCTCTTCCTCAGTTATCTAATCAGGAATGCCTGTGCATCTGCAAATTTCTGGCAAATCTGGGTATCCAAAAAAATTATAGTTTTAGAACTGCTTATGGCATTAAGTATAAGTAGGTCATTCCAGTTTTTGATAAAATGAAATCCAAAATTTCTATTGTGCCACATAGAAAGTTAGTGACAGTGCTACAATTTGAAGTAGACTCCGAGACAAGAATTAGAAAGCAGACAATTAATTTGAGAGGCAATACCACCAGGAGAGAAATAGGTAAGTGATAAAGGCAAAAAAAGAAAAAACGGAAACCAGTGTAGTCTATATTAGTTAACAGGTTTCTGGTGTGCCAATTGGAGCTAGATTTCAGGGTAATATTGAGGCTGGGAAACTGCTCTATATACAACCACGTGACAGGATGAATCATCTATAGACTTCAGAGGATAGTTTTCCTGTATTGAAATGACTTCACTTCTGGTCACATCAGAGTTGCTCAATTTTATTTAGATGATGTAAAGGTAGACTACTTGAATACAAATCCAAAGGTATGTTTGTAATTCAGAGAAATAAATGTGGATATTGTATCAACTCTTATACCAAAAAAAGGGTGAATGAGCTTTCCTATTAAACAACAGTGGAATAATATACTAAGTCAAATAAATTGAAAGGATTCTATGAAATGTTGCCTTGTTTTCAGATGGGGAATTTTAATATCAATATGTGGAATATTGATTAAAGGAAGTGCATTTTAGAAAGCAAAACTAATCCTATTTCTAATGGCTATTTCATTTGATTCAATAAGTCTACCACGTGTGGACTATGCTCTTAAAAACGCTGAACATGCTTACACACCAAAAAAGAAAAATCTTCCTGTTAAAGGAATTCTGAAATGAGGCTTTGGCTTCCAAATTTACATTTGGCCAACATGCCAACAGGCCCATATAGAATACATAGGCAGTATCCCTTCTGTTCAGAGAGGTAGGTGGCTTGTGGTTACAGTATTGGCAACTCAGATGTACAACTTTTCCATCATCATGGAAAGGCAGAAGGTTCTATTGGACAGTGCTATTTGTAGAATAGTTGAACTATTTAATTAATTTAATTATTTTTTTGCCATGCCAGGGATTGAACCCAGGGCCTTGTGCTTGCGAGGCAAACACTCTACCAACTGAGCTATATCCCCAGCCCTTATTTTAAAATTTAAAAAAGATTATGAAGGAGTAAGACCTGCTTGGTCCTTCATTTGTAACCCAAGAGACTCTCTCCCTAGATGCTACATATTTTTTCTTGGCCAGAAAGATGGAATGTGCTCAGCTGGGAGAGTATTGCTGCTCGATGATGAAGAGGGTAGGTGTCAGAGCTGGGTGGCCCAGGCTCAAACTCAGGCTCATCCCAGCACTCCCTGCTTGGTGACTTTGGCTTCAATCTTTCTTTCATTTGGAAATGGGGGATCACAGTAATCACAGTAATGAGAGTAAAGCAGATGGAAGGCATGTGAAGAGCCTCAGCAGACATGAAATAAATGATGTCTAAACTCAAGCACAGGGCCTAGCATGTCAGATGCCACTTACAGTTTTCTCTTATTTTTATTCATGCAATGACAAAACTGCCGTGGACTGTCTCCCCTTCACCCCCTTTTTGAGCTTTGCCACAATTTTGGAAGTGTTCCCTAACAAATTGCCCTTAACCACTAAGTCACCCAACTCTGGTCTAAAATGCAGTGTTGGAAGACTTGATGCCACAACCCAGATAGTCTGGGGGCTCCACTAAGTAGAAATGAAAGCCTTCCACAGAGGAAGAAACATTTCTTTGCCCCAGAAACCAGGTCCCAAAGTGTTAACCCGCTTCAAGTTGCAGGTGCCATAGGACACCCAGTTGGCTGAGCCCGTTGGTGGCCTTGCTGTGGCAATGGAGAGATAGGTACAGATTTCAAGGCAAGGGTCACAGGGTTCAAGTTCCTTGCCCCTTTGGGGTTCACATCTACTTACCTCTAAGTTTAGCTCTTGGATGAGTTGCTGGGAGGCATTGTATTTGCTGAGAGAACATTCCAATTGTGTAGTACAATGCTTCAGCTCTTCTTGGAGATTTCCCTTTTCCTCCTCCTGCCTCTTCAAATTATCTTTCAACTGCTCACCCATTAAAGAGCAAAGCCCCAGAAAGACGTGTTAATCACTCTCAGAGTTCCCTCCTCCTTCCCTCCCCAGAACCCCCTTCTCTGCCCTGTGGCTCTCCCACTGGCTGGCTCTCCCACTCTCCTTTCTTTGTGTTCTGGGCTCTGAGCATCCATGGCCTCTGCATCCCTCCATGTCCATCCCCGGATTCATGACCTAACTCTTCCTACATTCTCCTCACCATCTTTTCCTTCTTTTTGTCTTCCTGTCGCAGAATCTCAAGTTCTTCCTCCAAAAACTTCTCCCTTTCTTTGCTCTTTTTCAACTGCTCCCGTTTGTCCTTCAGTGACTTTGTTAGCTCTGGTATCTCCTCTTCTAGCTTGTTTTTGGCACCTAATAGCTCCTTGTGCTGAGAACATAAAGACTGGGCTGGAAAACAGACTTACACTGTATCATGTATGGGAAAAGATACTCAGACAGTTGCACCCACGGAAAGACTGAAACGAGTATGAGGACAGTCCCTTAGTTTGATAGCATATGTAACAAAAGTCCATGGTCTGCAACATTTCTTTGTTTCATTAGATAGACCAATTTATTTTATTTATAGATCCAATTCCCACGGGGCCAGCCTTCTCTTCCACTTACTCCCTAAATCTTTTCGCATTAAAACCTCTTTGAACAAAGTCTTAACAATCTTAGAAAAGCGCAAAAAGAATAATTCAGAGATCAAAGACTTTAAATTGGCCGACAAGGAGAGCTGTTGGATCCTAGTGAGGACAACATTGTTCTTTGACTATTTTTGAGCCTGACCCTTGAAAACACATGTAACTGGTGATGGGAACCGGTGACCAGTGTAGCATTCTAACACACATTCTGGACAATTCGTTTGCACGGGTTGATGGCAACATCTTCCCAAATAAGGACTAATATATTTAATCTTAGGCGGGGCAGATGCTGGATCCCACCGCCTGCTGGCCCTGCGTACCTGGTACTGAGCGAGTTTGATCTGGTCCTGCATGCCATTTATTTTCTGGTCCTGATCTTCTGCTGTCTTCTGAAACTGCTTCTTTTCCTTGTCTGAGTCTTCCAGCTTCCCCAGGGTATCAGAGAGCTCTGATGTCAGTCCATCTATCTGTTTCCTAAAACAAAGGGACAACAGGAGGATGGACTTCAGTGCCTGTGTTGTCAGACTATGGAGCTGGCCCTACGGGGAGTCTCTGACGTCCCAACCCTGGTGGCGGCCCACAGTGGTTGGCTCACAGGGACAGGGTTCTCTGGAGGTGAGTGGGAGGTACCTATTGCTTGCCAGCTCCTCTCCAGCTGCCACAGCCTCCGCCTGCAGCTTCTGAACCTCTCTCTGTAGCTCCTGGATGGTTTCTGCTTTCTGCTGGTCCAGAAAAAGGCAGTCCTGCAGCCTCTTCTGGGTGTCCTCCAGAGTGCTCGCCGTCTGCATGGCCTCCTCCTTGTACTGGGCTGCTTGCTGAGCTGCGGAAGCCAGGAGACAAGCTGGGGGCGTGTCCGCCAGAGGAGGAGTGTGTGTCAAGATGGGACTCTCGAATAAGACTGCCTAAAAACTCTGGTTTTTCATTTCGTGACCTACTTCAATTCCCAGTCTGTCCTCACTTCTTTCCATTTCATTATCGGTCCTAAGGAGCTCTGTTCAATCATCTGTCTTCAACCACCCTCTAGCCATGGGCTCTTCTGGACTAAAATGAAATAAATTGGTAAAAATGGCTCAGTCTCTCCTGTGTGACTCCTCCCAACCTGCATAGGGTATAGTCTGTGGAGGGAGGCGTAGCCAGCCCACCTGCCTCGAGAACAGTGCTGGGGATTGAGCCCAGGTCCTGGCGCATGCTAAGCATGGGCTCTGCCCTTGAGCTACACCCCCAGCTACACGGGAATGGGAACTCAGGAAGGGGGAGCCATGTGGGTTAGGACATTTGTAGATGGACTTGGGGAAGGACAGGAGTTGGCTGGGCCTTAGAGGAAGGCCGAGAGGGAGTTCCAGGTGTGGGATTGTTAGAGTGAATGCACAGGAGATGGAGGAGGCTTGTTGGGGGAGAATAGGAAGGACAGTTTGATTGGAAAGGAAAAGGGAGGAATGGGGTGATGGAGTTGAGTAATGGGGTGGATTAGAGGGAGCTCTGGAGGACCCTGAAAGGCTGAGAGAAACGGTTACACTTGATTCAGTGAGCAGGGACCTAACACAGGGAAAGATGGGGATGCATTAGAGGACAGGCTTCTAGTAAGATCCCTTTGCCACACACACTCACTCCGCAGGGCAGGTACCCAGTGCTTACTTGGGAAAAGCACCCAAGTAGGTTCTCACTCTGGGTCCCTTATGCTAAATATATTCCCTTGGTCTGGACATTGTTCTCTCTTTCTTTCTTCCAAGTTTCTGAGCCTGGGGTCCTGGAAGAAGGGTGGCCTTACTACTGAAACAAAGACACGCCTTGGAAGAAGGAGGGAGGAGGATTTTGGAAAGGGCTGGGGACGTAGCTCAGTGGTAGATTGACTGCCTCACATGTGCAAGGCCCCAGGTTCCATCCCAGCACTGGAAGAAAAGAAGTGTTGGAGAGATAAGTTATTTTGGAAATGCCTGGTGAGAGGATGAGGAGGGTGGCTTGGGAAGTTCTCCAAAGACAAGACTCAACACAGAGGCAAAGTCAGTGTAGGGGCTCTAAGTTTTAGAGTCATCAGCAGAGAAATGTAGCTCTGGAGGAGGAGGGGAGCTCACAAAGAAAGCATAAAGAGGAAGAGGAGAAAGGTGGGGCGTGGGTAGACTCTTAGGGATGGATCCTTTAGTTAAAGGAGGGGAAAAAGAGAAAACAATGGTGAGATTTGTAGAAGAACAAGAGAAAAACTTCCGAGAAAAGAGGGGTCAGGCGTGGGCAGCTACCTGCCTCTGGAAATACAGAGTTAAAGGAGGGTGGGGAAGCAAGCAGCTTTGGATCTTCTGTTGAAATTGAAAACAAATTTACATGATGTCAATTTACCATTTGCACAATTCAATGGGTTTCGCATACTTACGAAGCTGTGTAACCATCACCAATATCTAATTGCAGAACATTCCATCACCTCCAAAGAAACCCTGTACCCAAGGCAAGAAGTCATTGGTGACTCGAGAAAGCTGTCCCCTCAGAGGCCCTCTGACCCAGGGCAAGGTGTGCAGAAGAGAACGTGTTTGGAGGCAAAGAGAAGAGAGGGTGTTGAAAACCAGGGTGGGAGGCTGAACTGTGGGGTGAGGGGCCAGAGAAAATGGAGAAGAGTGTGACGCTCACAAGTGAGGACAGGGCCCATCCTTCCCGTGGCCAGGCAAGAGGCAGGGCCTTCCTCTGAGATGGCGGAGAGAGTGATGGCAGTGTGAGTTCAACTGCTGCTGTTCCCAGCCGTGGTGGCTTCAGAGAGGAGGTGAGCTTGTGGGTGAGTGAGGAGTTCAAGGTGACTGTGAGATGTGGGGGCTGCTCGAGCCCCTCCGGTGGAGGCGTGGTGGGGCAGTGCCTGTGGGGGGCTCACCTGCCAGCCTGTGCTGCTGTTTGGTCTCCTCAAGAGCGTCGCTCAGCTTCTCGATCTCGGCCCGCAGTGCCCCATACTCTATCCTGGCCTTGTCCTTGAAGGTCATTTCGAGTTCTCTCATCAGGCATTGCTGCTCCTCCATCTCCACCTCCTTCTTCAGGAGGTTGTCCTGCACCTGCGTCAGCTTCTTCTCCAGCTCGCTCAGCATTTCATCCTTGTCTTGGAGTAACTGAGGAGAGCAAAGAGGGGACACTGAGAAAGGCCAGGGCAGCAGCAGGTAGGTCAGTCCAAGAATGTCCTGAGTCCTCGTTGAAGCCACTGTCATCTCCAGCCTAGTTCATGCAGGGTCCTCCCCTCTGTGCTCCCAGCCACCACCGCTGGTGCCCTCAGCCGACTCCCAGTGCAGTTAGATGTTCTTCTGCCTCCACTCAAAACCCTCCACTGCCTTCCGTCTTACTTCGAAAAAGGCCCAAGTCCTTACAACCACCTCCTGGGATGTGGATGATCTGGTCCTGCTTTGGCTATGGTATGGCCTCACCTCCTGCCACCCTACCCCTCACTGCTTTGGGGACCTCCTGAAGTACTCCAAGCAGACCCATGTGGGGCCTTTGGACTTTGTTATACTTTCTGTCTGGAATATTCTTCTTCAAGACCTAGCCTGGGTGGCTCCCTCATTTCATTCAAATCTACCCAAATGTCACCGTATCGGAGAGGCCTTCCATTGTCACACTGGGTAAAACAATCGCCATGCTGTTTCAGAAATGATCAGTGCCTAACTTCCATGTATCAGCATTACACGTTGATTTTGTTACTTATTGTCTGTCTCCCCACACTAGAATGTGAACTCCACGGCAGCAGGGTCGCTGCATGCTTCGTTATATTCTCAGTGCCTGGATTGTGCCTAGCATATTATCGCACTCAATAATTTTTTTTTTTTTTTGAACCAGGGATTGAACTCAGGGACACTCGGCCACTGAGCCACATCCCCAGCCCTATTTTGTATTTTATTTAGAGACAGGGTCTCACTGAGTTGCTTAGGGCCTTGCTAAGTTGCTGAGGCTGGCTTTGAACTCGCGATCCTCCTGACTCAGCCTCCCAAGTCGCTTGGATTACAGGCATGTGTCACCACACCTGGCTAAGAATATTTTTGAATGGATGAATGAATGGCTCAGAGCCCTTCATCCAGACTCCTTATTTAATGTGGCCATCTCTCCAGACCCCTCCATTTTGACTAGTGGATTTCCTCCATACCTGGAAATATGAAGTTTTAATGACTGGCCAGTTAAGCAGCTGAGTTATTTTTAAGAGCTCTGATCAAAGTTCAGAGTTAGAATACTACTGACTATAAAAGCTGCATAGGTTTCCCAACCTTTCTGTTTTGAGTTCCATTTCCAGGCTCTTCCAGGCTTATTTTTTTAAAAATGAACTTATTTTAGTTCATTGTACACAAATGGAGTACAACTATCATTTTTCTGGTTGTACACAAAGTAGAATCATACAATTTGCCTATTCATACCAGGATCTTGACTTACGTTGGCAATTACAGATCTTGTAGGGCAGCGCTCCATTGACATTTTCAAACTACCCAATCTGTGTATTCTTAAGATATTTATAATTTTAAAAGGTGAAATTCCCTTGAAATCTTTAATAAAGCTACACATTATTTTATAGCATTTTCTTTTCCTACCAGGTGTTAAAATAAGGGAGCAATGCAGGAAGGGGGTCTCAAACTCTCTTGCTGGCTGGAAGTGCTGGGGAAGAACCTTTTTCTTATAGATCTTATAGAGTTGGAGTCTCTATTATGGTTCCTGCATAGTCATGTCCATTTATTATGTGCATAAGAATGACCAAAGAAGCCTGGGCCCCAGGAACCCTCAGTCTTTCTCTGCTGAAGCTCCTAAAGCAATCCCAGCAGGTGGAGACCGCTGAATGGGTAGACCCAAGGCCTGGCCTCACACCTGCCCCTGGCAGCTCCAGGTAACTGGGCCTAACCTTTTCTTTCAAGATGGCGAGTTTCTGGGTCTCAGTGAACTGCAGCTGCAGCTCCTGCAGCCGGTGCTGCAGGACAGCAGACTCTTTGTCCTTCCTCTCCATATGGGTGGACGTCTCCTCCCGCAGCCCATGCAGGTCCAGCTCCAGCTTCATCATGTCTGCACGGGGCAAGGGGAAGTGGCTTGCTCAGAGGAGGCTCTGCTTCCTCTGGCGCCTGCTGCCCACCAGCCCTGGCTTTACCCTTCATGATGTTTTTCTTCTGTTCGGACACAGCCTCCAGTTCCAAGGTCAGGTCCTTCACGAGGTTCTGGTACTCCTCCACGTGCAGGCACTGGCTGTCTCTCTGTTCCTGCAGGTGCTTCAGTATCTGGCAGTAAAAAGAGCAGGGTAGGGTGAGGACATGGGGAAGAGTGCTTCCTAAAAGGCCAGGTGTCAGGCTGGGGATATAGCTCAGTTGGTAGAGTGCTTGCCTCGCTTGCACAAGGCCCTGGGTTCAATCCCCAGCGCCATGAATAAATAAATAAGCAAAATGAAATGCCAGATGTCCCGAACAACCAGGAGAGACAGGAAACAGAGAGAGGGGCAGGTGCCAGAGGCTGGGGAAAGGTGACAGGAACAACTGCCAGTGGTACGTGTATCTTTGGGATGATGAAAATGTTCTGAAATTAGATAGTGGTGATGGTCGCCCACTCCTGTGGATATACAAAACCAAAGGGTGAATTTTATGGCTTGTCCATTATATCTCAATTTTAAAAAGTTTTAAAAAATAATAATTTTAAAAAGAATAAGGCAGACTTCTCATGCTCACACAGAATGTGCACCAAAGAAACTATTCCCTCCTCCCTGCAGTGGGCAATCATGGATGGAGCAGTGACTATGGGCCGGGCATTGTCCTGGGTGCTGAGGACAGTGGCGCAAAGAACAAAGACACAACTTCTCGCCTTCTGGTGGGGTGAGACAAAGGAAAATTAAATATTGATAAGCACACAGGAGACCCAGGAGAACATGGCGGGCGTGGTCGTGCAGGGGCAGGGAAGGGCGTGTGAGTTGCAAGTTTAGGAGCTGCCTTGGCCTCCCCGATGGACATGGCCTCTAAGCAGGGACTTGCTGGAGGAGCGGGAGTGAGCCTTGCTGTAGGTATCTGAGGGGAGGACTTTGCAGGCAGAGGGACCAACTGGTGAGAAGTTCCTGGAGGGAGGACATGGGAAAGGCCAGTGGGCTTAGAATGGGGTGAGGGATGGGGAGCACAGGAGGGGAAGGTGAGGGAGTTCTGGGTGGTCACATGGTGGAGGGCTTGGAGTCCCTCTGCAAGAACTTTGGCTTTTCTGCTGGAGTTCAGAGACAGCCTTCTTCCTGACCCAGAGGAAGCAGGAATTTGTGGTTGAGGAGCAGCAGTTGACCATCTGGGCATCAGAGGATGCTGGGGAGGGTTGTTTATGTGGTTTCGGAGTTGACAGAAAGGAGAGCTGCAGCGTGGAGACTGGAGGAGGCAGCAGGAGAACTACAGGGCCATCACCAAGTGACTCAGTGTGGGCACTGCAGTGACTCGAAGGCTCATACTGGTCTGTGCCAACTGAGTGGGGGAGAGGACGAATCCTAGGTGGATGGTTTCATTCCTAATAGAACACCCAGGGAGGGCTGGGGATATAGCTCGGTAGGTAGAGTGCTTGCCTCACGTGCACAAGGCCCTGGGTTCAATCCCCAGCACCATAAAAAAATAAACAAAAAAACTGGAACATGCAGGTGGTGTGAAACCTGTGGACAGGAAATGTAAAACAGTGGGGGAAGGTAAACTCCATTTTACAGGGAAGTTTGAATCATTGTAAAAGACGGGGTGTTAGGAGATCTTACTGTAGGTCAGGATGTGAATAACATGAAACTGACCTTTAAAATAAATATTGTCAGATATTTGTAGTTCCACGAAGAACTGCAAAGTTTAATATCGATCCCTTCCTTCATCCAACCTTCTGGGATCAGGAAGTCCTGGGATGAGAAGAGCCTCTGCCTCGCCCAGTGGGGGATCCCTTGGGAGAGCGCCCACATGTTCTTTACCCTCTCTGCCCTCTCTGCCCTACCGCAGCATCCTGTCTTGGCCTAAGCAGGCCTAAGCAGAGTCTTGAGTGGCTGGCTTTGTCATATGCTTTAAATTCAGGTATGACCTCACCTAGGGGACTAAGTTTTTGAGAAAATGTTTTTTGGAGTTGTAGATGGACAGAATGCCTTTTTAAAAATTTATTTATTTTTATGTGGTGCTAAGGATCGAACCCAGTGCTTCATACATGCTAGGCAAGTGCTTTACCACTGAGGTACAGCCCCAGTCCCTGGCTAAGTTTTGACTATTGGTTCAAATAGCTTGTTTACATGGTGTAAATGCTTATTCATTATTAGAACCAACCTTTGACACTGCTTTGAAGTTTACAGAATCTTCAAGAAAAGGTAATGAACTTGCATTAATAATCTTTTCTAAATTTTGTAACTTTTGAACTCCAGCCAGACACTAAAAGACTGGATGGTCTTTTCAATCTGCCAAGCCAACAAGAGTGCTGTTAGATGCTCTGTTAGAAATAGGTAAAGAGATAGATGCAATTCCAAAACCTAATGGTGCCATAATCTTTGGGACTTGGCATAGACTATTCCCAGTATCCTTGTGGCAGGGTCAGCCAGGGTCCCAAAATATAAAATAAAATATAAATAATAATGTGAACATAAAAAATAATCAGGAAAACCCTGTTCAGCCTCCTCCCACCAGGCACAATAAACCAAAGTGTCCCCACCTTCTTGATGTCCTCACAGTCTTCTGCGGAGCAGGGAGGATGTCTGTGGGTGGCTGTGTAAGAAGCAAAGTCTGCTTGTAATTTGATCAAAGCCTCTTCACGCTCTAGAACCTGCAAATGAGCACAAGTCAGGGTGAAGGATGGATGTCACATCTTTCCCTTGTGCTATTTCTGCAGGGCGTTCCCTTCTGCAGCCTGAGGGTGTTGCATTGTTCTGTGATTTATCCTGCACTTCCTGTGGGGTGGGGAAGGAGAAGAAATTATGCTCTCAATCTTTTATCAAAGTTATCTAGGCACAGAGAGCAATGCGCATCAAGTGCATCGGCAGCCACGTTTGGGACTCCACCCTGAACTTCTTGTGGGGTCCACTTTATCAGGCAGAAGATGGTTCTTGGAGGCCGCAGTGGAGACCGGTGTCTAATCAATCAGAGGACCAGATACAGGTTTGAGAATTAAGGAAGGAGGTTTCTTATGGAGTGGATGAAGGTGTATATACTTTTTTTTGAAAATTTAAAAAACATGAAATTTTTGTTTTGTCACCATTATGTTTTGAAGTCCTTGAAAATAATTCAAACAAAACCCAAACCTTGAAAAATGTGAAAATCTCATTATTTCCTCTGTCCTCTCCCACTTCCGCATGATTGAAAACTTATGGTGTATACTTCTGCATTATGATCAGAGATTTAAAGAAACAGGATTCTGTAACTTATTCTCAACCATGTATCACAAAGATCTGCTTCATCCTTTTCACTCACTGCATATTATTCCATAACAAGCATAACTCTTTCAACATTTCTCTTAAACTCTTTAACCATTTACCTACTGATGGGCACTTAGATTGTTGAGACATTCTGAGCCACTTCAGATTCTCAAACTTAATAGCATGCCACAGAGAATATGAACAAAAGGTAGGGGCAAGTATATATGACATTTGAGGATTCTTAATGAAAAATTAATTTAAATTTCTCTCTCCTTTCTTTCCTCATGATTTTATTATGGGTCTCTCAGAAAAATGTTCTAGAATGAGGAACTTACCAAAGCATTACTACAGGCCAGCTTATTTCGAAGTTCCTGGATTAGATCATCCTGCTGAGAGACCTTCTGCCAGACTTCAGACAGCCGCTTCTTGGTCTCCTGGTGCTCTTGAATCATGCAGGGAGAAGGGAATACACGCACCTTTGAGTGGTCACCCTTGTTCTCAGGCTCCTGGGATATTTAAAAATGATGAGTTAGTTTTGTTTGTAATTTATGAGTTAACTTCAAAACTCCATGAACATGTTTGTAATTTATGAGTTAACTTCAGAACTCCATGAGCATGTTTGTAATTTATGAGTTAACTTCAGAACTCCATGAGCATGGAAAATCTCTAGACCTTTATCCACATTCATATATGGGAAGCATGTTTCCCCAACCAAAGAAACAAAGAGCACTAGTGCAGACACAGGGCCAAAGTCCAGACAGTTTATAGGAAATGTTAGCCCTCCGGGACTCTGGTCCTCTCCTTGGCGACTGACTGTGTCACCAGGCTTCTGGGTGCCCTACCAAAGATACTCTATGATATTTGCGTACGCATAGGTGTGTATTTATGTGACCCCACTCGTTTCCTACACAGAAGAGTCTTCTACATACTATTCTGAACTTTGCGTTTGGAAATTCAAACTTTGAATGTCCTTAGGATGTTTTCACATCAATATTTGTAGATCGATATTATACTTTAAAAATTAATTCCAAACCAAACAAGTAACCATGTCTACATTCTTTCTAAAACATTCTACAGTACCATCAAGACTAAATTTCTCTTTCACCATTTCAACTCTCCCTTATCCCTGTCTACTTTCCAGAGATGACAAACTGTGTGTATCCTTCCAGAACTTTATTTATATATTTACCTACTATTAATGAATCTATAGAATATGGATTATGTGACTGTGTAAAGCACAAAATGGATTTTTTAACTTTATAAGATATCTTAGGGGTTTATCCAAATTGATACTAATGCTTCTCTCTTGTCCTTTTAAATTGCCTTTATATGTATTTATCCAGTTTCTCACTGATGGTAATATAGGTTATTTCTAATATGAAACTGAAATGATTACTTTTGTACATAATCTTTGAGTAGTTATTTTGGTGACTGGGCAGATTAAATCCGTAGATGTAGGACTGCTGGTTCATATTTAAAACTTAGACATTGCACAAGTGTCCTTCAAAAGAAGCTGTAATAATAGACACCCATCAATCTGTTTTCTTTCCAAGAACTATATATTTTGTTTTAAAAATGTCTTTCCTTAGATCATCTGAAATCATGCATGAAGGTCACTACCTTCCCATTTGTCTGCATTAATAATGGGGTGAACTGATGCACACAGGAAAAAAAAAAAAAGAGCAAAGAGTTCTAGTTTGCATGGTAGAGCCTTTCCCCATTAAACCTGCCTCTCTACCTGGGCCTTTCAGGCCAAGTTAGAAATAGTTCATGTTCATTGAGCGTGAAAGCTGCCCGTGAGCAAGCTGCAGAAAGGCCAGTCAGAAATCTAAAATTAACCACAAATGACATTTGTGTAAATAATTTAGTGTCTAAGAGGGAAAAGGCATCGAAAACATAACAGGAAAGTTAAGAAACTAGAAGAAGATATTGGTAGGTTTTAATATCTTTTTAGTGCTTTGGGAAGAAAAATGGAAATTGATTTTAAAAGTAATAGAAGAAAAATTCTCTGAATCAAAGAAAAGTGTGGATCTGCAGATTAAAAAAGTCAATTAAGTATTTTGAGAGGCTTAATGAAAGATAAAACATCCTTAACCTAAAAAGGTCTAGAGTTCAAAGAGATAAAATAGATGACCTACAGACAACAAAACGACACCCCCAAACTGATTTTTAGTTCTGGGTGGTCAGACACCATGCAGCAGTGTCTTCAAAGACTGAGGGGAAAGTGCTTTTGGAAGTTTATGTAGCCAGATAAATTAGCATTCAAGAATGATGTCAAAACAAATCTTGTCCAGACATGAAAGTATGGAGAAAAATTTCCACTCACAATTGTTTCTGAAAGAATTAAGAAGCAATTATTACAGCAAAAGGAAAAGTCCAATAATACAGAAGAGGGATAGTACTATTGAACACAATAAGGTGTATAAGTTTGGTTTATTTGTGATCTTCAAGAAATAGATATTTTATAGGTTACAGAAACGGCTCCAGATATTTCAAATACAGGGGAAAAGCTTTTCTCCGTTTTAGGATAGCAAAATTCAGACATCAGGATGAAATGAGCGCACAAAAATGTAAGTTATAAAATAATTCCATTTCTGAAAATAAATTCAAAAAATAAAAATTTCATTGTAAATTTAATCATTAAGTAAAGCAATTTATTAAAATAACATATCATGAGTAGAATTTATTCCAGGAACATAGATTATTCTGTATATGAAAATCTGTTAATATAATCTCCTTCTTTAAAGGATTGATGCTCATAAATACATCTGGTAAAATTCAAAATTCATTTCTGATAAACATTCTTTTTTTTTTTTTTTTTTTTTGCAGTGCTGGGGATTAAACTCAGGGCCTTGTGCTTGCAAGGCAGGCACTCTACCAACTGAGCTATATCCCCAGCCCCTCTGTTAAACATTCCTGATAAGCTAGATATAGTCATAATTTCAACCTGAAAAAGGACATTAAACATAAAGCCACAACAGGCATTATGCCTTTTTTTTCGTAGGGCATGATAGTTTTTTAAAAAATTGTACCACACTGATCATGAGGACCAGCATACATATGACAATGGTTTTTTTCTCAGCATTAGTATTTTTGTATACTGAAATGTTTTAATAGGACCAAGAATGTTAAGAGAATCAAGCTCTTAGATGAAAATGGACACTAATGACTGTGGTATTCTAACCCACAGAATTAATTTACACCCTCTATGAATCAGTGACGTGTTATTTATTGAAAGTTCTCTTAGAAGTAGGCAGCATGAACTTATACTTTTTTGTACTTTAATGTTAAGTTTTTATAACTTAAGCTATGTCCACCCTCGCTAAAGCACAATCATGCAAAGATACCTCAGATAATTTCCATGATGACATTGCACAAGTTTAGTGATTTTACTTAAAAATAAAAAACTATATCACAGATGCCCTGGGGTTCCCAGGACTGTGACTGAAGGGGAGGAATGGGAGTAGCCTGACGTCAGACTTTCACAGTTAGTCTCCATACTTCTGCATAGGGAGTCTATATCATTGTGTTACTTGTGTAATTAAAAAAAAATAACGAGCCGGGCGTGGTGGCAAACACCAGTAATCCCAGCATGTGGGAGGCTGAGGCAGGAGGATCGCAAGTTCAAAGCCAGCCTCAGCAACTTAGCAAGGCCCTAAGCAACTCAGTGAGACCCTGTCTCTAATAAAATACAAAATAGGGCTGGGGATATGGCTCAGTGGTGAAGTGCCCCTGGGTTCAATCCCCAGTGCCAAAAAAAAGATAGAAAAGAAACAAGCCCAGGCCCTCTGTCTCTTCCTTCTCACGTTCCATGGCCTTTTCCTCCTGTTTGGCCCTGAAGTCATGGTTGCACGTGAGTCTTGGGCCCTGGAAGAGCTCACTACCAGACCTTCACGAGGAGATGGAAGAATGGGGAGCCCACTGGCAATTCTCTTTCTGCTTTATTGGAAGTGGTGGCTCTTTATCTAATCAGGGAACCCCAGAAGAGTTAAGGAGTGACCCTAAAGAAAACATGAAAGCTGGAAATTTAAAAACTGAGAGCTAGAAAATTCAAGGGCAGGAGCCAACATCTGGTTGGGGGTTTGGGTTTTTGGTGAAGGACCCGTTAAAGTGAACCATGTGGGAGCCTGTCTGCTTGCTGAACTCTGGACTGAGAAGTCTGGTGTGAGTCCCACCTGATTGATGAGCCCACTGAGCTCGCCTTCCAGCATCTTCACTTGGCACTCCAGCAACTCGATGTTGCTCAGAGAAGTCTGGTATTTATCCCTGTAGAGGTTCAAGCTCCTTTCTAGGGAGACGATCTTGTCGCCAGCCAAGGCGAGCTGCTCCTGTGCCAAATGGAGCTTCTCCCCTGTGTTCTCATTATGGGTTACCATTTCCTCCTCGTAGAGAATCACCTGTTAGTGGAGGAACAAAACCACTTAGAACCCATGAAGCATCTAATGAGTAAAGGGCATGGTTATAAGACCCTAGTCAAAGCTTTCCTGAGTCTGAACTAGAAACCTGGATGAAGGGAATAGGTGCAGTGAGGACCTAAAAGCTATGTGTGATATCAGGATGGGAATGATTAGAAATAGAAGACTGTCCTATTTGGAACCAGGGACCATGCCTATTGTCCCCTCAGTTTGGCATGTGGTAAGAACTCAATAAATACTTGTTGATTAGCAGGAATGGATTTGTACTGTTCCATTTTTTTTATGGGCTTGAAATGCCAGTATTCTTTCTTTCCTAAGTATTCTCTAGAGATCTAATTTGGAAAATGTAGAACCCCTCATGTACCCTGAACCAGCAGCAAGGTTCCCAAGAGACAGTGAGGAAATGCAAGCTAAATATCGTCTGAGATTTGCATGATCCTTATTTAGGTTCCTTTTCTTTCTAATCAATTAATTAGTCATCCATCTGACAGATATTTATTGAATGCTCATAAGCCCTGCTGGGGTACAGAGGGGATATATATATATATATACATATGAGACAGACTCATTTCTCAAAGAATTAAAAACTCTCACAATCTTGGGGAGGTAAGATTGAAAATTAGCAAACAGCTGTATACAGTTTAGTGTGTGCTACGTTGTATGGCTGGAACTGCATGTCTTCTAGAAGTGAAGAGGAGAAGAGTCATCATGGAGGACTTCATACTGGTTCCCAGAGTCCAGTACTGAGAGAAAGCATTCCACTAGTGCAAGCTAATTAAACTCCTGGGCTTCCTGGTCTTACCTGACTTGCCTCTCTACGTGCTTCCTGAACTAACTACATTCGTGCATCCATATCCTGGTCTTAGGATTCAACTGTTGGCTGAACTCAACCTTAGGCAGAAGTCTGATGCTTCTGTGTAACAAAGCACCGGGGGACTTGGCAGAACGCCTCGAATACATTTTCCAATGTTTCCTCAGTGTGGGGTCTGTGGCAGTGTCTGCTACTTGCCAAATCCCATATCTCTCCTCCTCCTCCTCCTCCTTAGTAGCAGAACCTTGCCTTTATTGGTGCATCAATACACCTCTAAAAGCTCCACTTTTCCCAGACTTCCCAAGAACTAGCTGTAGCCACGTGACTAATTCTGTCCAATGATACACAAATGAAAGTGTTGCGTAGGGTTTCTGGAAAGTGTCCTTAAAAGGAAGTAGTGTGCCTTTCTTCCTATCCTCCTCTTCCTCTGGATTATGTGGAACAGGGATGTGGTAGTTGGAGCTCCACCCACCACTGCAGGTGACCTAGACAATGGAAGCTTTGAGCAGATGCGATGGCGAAACCTGGACTTTTAACACAGTTCCACTTAAGCTTTATTAAACCATGATTTATGCTCACAGCCTTTGTCCCAAATTGTGTATTGTGTAACCCTTCTTTGTCCTTCCCTTCTCAATCCCTTTTAGCAAATTCTCACAATGATCCCTTTTAAAAAAATTTGTGCCTCTAAGTTCCCTCATAAAGCCCTTGAAGATAGTCCTTAAGCAACAGCACCATCTAAAACACTCCTGGGAATTTTTTTTTTTTTAATCTGGAGGAAGACAATGCCAAGGGGAAACCCCCAGATATGAGTCTGCCCGTCCCATCACGCAGAACCACAATTCCGTGGCTGTTAGGGCCACTAGTTTTAGTTCTTAGCTTCAAGTCTTGGGATTCTACAGGGATGCTATTCTTTGGTTGAAAAGATACTATCCTGTAGCATAGAGGGAAGGGAGGGGTGGGGTCGGGGTGGGGGGGTAAGAATAATAACAGAATGTGTGACAGACATCATTGCCCTGTGTACATGTATGAATGCACAGATGATGTGACTCTACTTTGTGTACAACCAGAGAAACAATAGCTGTATACTCCATTTGTGTTCAATGAATCAATAAGCAAATAAAAAAAATAAATAAAAAAAAGAAAAAAAAGATACTATCCTGGAACATGAATTTATAGTTATATATGTCCAGAATATACTTAAGCTAGCTTCTAGGATCTAAAACTCCAGTCCCCCCAAATGATCTGGCACTTTCAATGATGAATCAGACCCAGTGTCTGGTTATCTTGTCAATGGTAGATGCCAGAAATTCATATCATCAGAACCTGACTTTTCAAAAAATAGTTGATTTAATGGACCTCATATATATATTTTTTCTTTAATAACCCTCGTCTAGAGTCTTTTGCATTTCAATTGTGATGGTAATAGAATGAAGGAGACGGGCTCCCACACTGCCAGAGGCGCCACCCACGCATGCATCCCACAGACCCCACCTGTGTTAATCCTGGTGCTCTCATTCATCTATGCTACTGCTCAGTTTCCTTCTGCTTAGCTTCAGAAAGATCAAGAATTAAAGAGGGAAGTTTATAGAACCTGCCCGACGCTCCCCCGGTAAATCCAGTGTTTGCCCTCTGGCAGGTGCGGCCTGATGTCTGCATCTCTGGGGCTAAGCTAGCTGTACCTCATCTTCTTTCAGCTTGCAGTGATGGTGGAGAATCACCAGGTCGGAAGTCTGCTTCTCCAGGATGGACTGGTACTGCAGGAGAGAGCAGTAGGAAGTCTGTAATTCATCGGTGCGAAACTCCAGTTCTCGCTGAAGGGCCAGCAATTTTTTCTTCAGTTGCTGGAGTTGTCTCAGATGACACTCTTTAGTCGACCCAAACTCCATCAGGGAGTCCTCGAATGCTAACACCTGGGCTTGCTTCTTGTTCTGTCGCACAGAGAGAGTGTACAGAAAAGGCGTTAGCTCATCACTAAGGACGCAGTTTTGCATCTGTTCACCCACCCACCCTTTCATCCACAGAGAACTTACTAAACATTTCATTCTGTTCACAGGGAGAGATATCATTTCGTATTCCCACTCTGGAAGGAGGATTCAAAAGAAGAAAAAAAAGATGGTTCTTACCTGTCGGAAAGTTTACTGTTAGGCCAAGAAAAACACATGTATGTAAAGATCTAGAGAGGGGTGTATAATAACATGCGTATGTTCTGACCTCACATATAAAGATAAGACAATTGACTTGGAAGGAAACGGATTTTGGGGCCATGTGTCTTGGACCAAATTTGGAATACTTGGGTAGAGGAATGTTGAAAGGAATCAAGGGTGAGTTCTTGGGGGTCTGGAATACTGGAGAATGGGATGCGGAGAGAGATACTGTCCACATCTAGTCACTGCCTCTGTCTCTACCTCCTGAAGGAAGGTGTGACCTTGCAGATGTTGAGTGCGTGCGTGTGTGTGTGTGTGTGTGTGTGTATGGTGTCATCTCTACCTGCCAAACCACAACCTACCTGAAATGCTCCAGACTCACCCCATCACCATTGTATAACATCATTTTACATCAAATAAATTATAATATTCCATCATTGTTGTGTATAGAGTTCAATAATTTGTAATCAATTTATAGAATTATGCAGCCATCATTACAATTCTAGTTTTAGCACATTTCCATGATCCCTAAAATTCTCTCATGAGAATTTGCAGTCACTACTGTCCCTACCCCCACCTCTAGGCAGCCACTAATCTACTTTCTGGAACTGTGGATTTGCCTTCTCTAGGTGTTTCATGCATGGACTTGTACAATATGTCACCTTTTGTGTCTGGATTCTTTCACTTGGTGTTTAGTTTTTGAGGTTCATCTAGGTTGCAGCAAGAATTGATATTCTGTTCCTTTTTGTGGTGGATAAAAATACCTACCCATTGATGGGTATTATCTGAACTGTTTCAGTTTTGGCTAATGTGAATAATTCCACTATGAACATAAATATACACTAGTCTTTATGTTTTTATTTAGTTAATTTGTTCAGCCAGTATTATGATACATTTACTCTATCAAGCACTATATAGGTAATGGAGTTAAAACAGTATTTGAGACAGACAGACAAGATACCTGCCTTCGTGGAGTCTGCATGGAATAGGAGAGAAAGCAAGATAAGTCAGTCAATTATGGAGTGTATTAGGAAGAAAAAGTGCTACAGAGAAGAGCAAAGCAGGGAGGAAGACAGGACTGCCCGGAGGGAAAGTTTGTCCTATTGTTATGGAGGGTGACATTGAGGAGGTGACATTGGAGCCAAAACTTGAAGGAGACCGGAGAAGGAGCCTGGTAGAAATCTGTAGCAGGAAAGCTCCTGAGAGAGGTTATAGCAAGTACAAAGACAGGAAGGTGGGAATGTGCCTGGAGGCAATGGGGATCCCCAGGGGGGCTCCAGCCACTCTGTTCTACTTGAAGTAGAGAAAGTAAAGGGGACAAGAGGTGCCGGATGAGGGGAGAAAGACAAAGGAGTGAGGTCCTTCAGGGTCTTATGGGCCATTTTAAAGACTCCAAAGACTCATGTAAATGAAAGGCCACCGTAGGATGCTGAGCAGGGAAGTGACATGATCACCCTCAGATTTTACAAAGGACACACTGGTGGTTCTATTGAAAATCAACGGATAACAACAGTAGTCCATTTTCTCTGGCAAAGACAGAAGCAGGGATACCAGATACAAGGCTACCAAAGGCAAGAAAAAAGACCACTGTGGTAGCGGTGGAGGTTGGCAGAAATGTCTGGATTCTAGATATGTTTTGAAAGTACACTCCACAGAATTCACTGCTGAGGTAGATGTTGGAGGGTGGGTAATGCTGGTCATCCATCACAGGATGACTTCAAGGTTGGGACCAAACATAACTGGAGAGATGGAGTTTTAGTGGGATTAAGCTGAAAACTGAAAGAGAAAAATCTTTAGTGAGAGTGGGTAGTGGCAGCACAGATAAGGAAGAGGAGGCTCAGCCCAGCTCAGAACCAGAAAGACAGTGGTTGGTTGTGCCAGTTCAATCTGAATTCCTCTTTTTCTGTTCCCCTGGAAGTTTATCTCATTCTAAAGGTCTCAGAATTGACAGAGAAAATGGACCACTGTAGTCATCAGGCAAGAGAGATACTAGGCAGAGACAAGCTGGACTCTTGGATAGAAAGCCTAGTGTATATGGCTAGAAGGAAGTTCATGAGACCTTTTCCTAAGCTGAGTGAAGTTGGATTTTGTATTTACTCTGTGTAGCTCTAATTGTCAACATTTATGTTAGATATTATTGAGGGATTTCCTTCTTTCCAAGATAAGAATACTGTTTCTTACAACTCATTTTTGGTTGAGGTTTTGAGAGAAGGGACTTAGAAGTATAGAGAGAGAGAGAGAGAGAGAGAGAGAGAGAGAGAGAGAGAGAGAGAGAGATCAGAGAGAGATTGATCCTAAAGAGCCCAAATCTTCCTGTCTACACAGAGGTAGCAGTGAGCAACTGCCAGGGGCATGAGGAGCTACTTGGAAAAATGCACAGTCACAAATAAGCTCTCAGTGTGGACAGAACTGAAGCAAAGGTGTAAATACCCTGGGATGTGGTTAATTCAGAACAGCTGTTTTAGTGAAGCAAATATCCAATAAAATTCTTATTATTACTAAGTGCCTATAATTCCAGTGATTTGGGAGGCTGAAGCAGGAGGAGCACAAGTTTGAGGCCGGCCTGGGCAATTTAGTGAGACCCTGACTCAAAATAAAAATTAACAAGGGTTGGGGATGTAGCTGAGAGATAAAGTGCTGCTGCTTCCTCCTCCTCCTTTTCCTCTTCCTCCTCCTACTACTAAGGATTTTTTTGGGGGGGGGTGTGCTGGGGATTAAACCCAGGGGCATTTTATCATTGAGCTATATACCCAACCCTTTTTGTGTTTTATTTTGAGACAGGGTCTCACTTAGTTGCTTAGGGCCTTGATAAGTTGCTGAGGCTGACTTTGAACTTGAGACCTTCCTGACTCAGCCTCCTGAGCTGCTGGGATTAAAGGTGTGTGCTCCCACACCTAGCAAAAATTCTTATTATTTTTGTCAAAATCTTTTTCTCTTGGCTTCACTTGATGTGAACTGGTCTCTGAGGGTTAAGAAACTGGATTCCTGGTGCTTCTAGTGGTCATGATCTGGAACTGCCTCCCCATCGAGGGACCTTGGTGACCCAGCTAAAAACTCAGCTGTTGTCTTCCTCATGTGCATTCTTTCTTTGCTTCTCCTTCTTTCCACGTGCCAACTTTCTCTTCATTGCCCAACAGAATGAGAGAAACTTTATTTATTTAAAAGAAGTCAAACTATCTTCAGGGTTTCTGCTCCTAGAATCTGGTCCATCACCCATACTTAGGTGTGCTCAGAATTGCTCTTCAACTTCAAAGGTTCCTGTGGGTGAAGAGTGTCTTTCCTGAATGGGGTGTAGAGAGCTTCCCAGTCTGGCAGGGATGCTGATGAACCACTCATAATTTCTCTTCCTAGAGGTCATGTGGAGTCTTCTAGATTTAATTTTGGTCTGAGGTAACATGATGGACTATCCAGATGATGAGAGATCTCTCAACCTTTCCGGTAGCAGACCTAATTTGCCTGATTATAAAGTTCCAAAAACTGCCTATGTCTACAGGGAAAGTGGAGTTTCCTTGAATGGGAATATAAATATTTGTGTACTATAGAAACCTATGGGTTTGCAAGACTGGGAAAAATGCCTAAACCTACTTAAGATGTGCTACATTTCCACTTATTTAACCTTATATATTCAAAAGTTTATTCTTATTAATTCTAAGTGAATAGAAAATGACATGCTACTAATCCATTTCACATGCTATGAAATCTGCATTTCCCTTATATATGTGCTAAGAAGCAGAACAGTTTCAAAAAGGTACCAAAACACTTCCATTTTTTTTGTCTTCTTTTTGAAAAGTTTTTTTTTTCCTAAAGAAAAAATTTTTTTAAAAAAATTTTTTTTTTTTTTACATTTATCTTTGACTTCTAAACTGAGATCTGGAGAAAATGAGCAAGTTAGAAATGATAGAAATGATTTTATGGAAGTGAGATTAATTCTTAAGGTGACCAGCCAGGGATGGATGATTCTGGGGGCCATCAGGTCTACCAGGTTTCTCAGCTATTTCTAACCTAGCATCAGCTGCTTGAAAAGATGGAGAGCGCTAGCTACCCAAGGAACTTGTTCCCATATTTAGTCAACCTTTCAGCCCTACTTGTGGTCAAAGAGATTATAGCTATTGCTCCTTCCTTGCCTATGTGGCCACTTGATCACAGAAGGAAATTAATTGGCCTGGCATGATTTGCCTTTTGAAAAGTCACGTTGGTTTCCACCCAATACTTTGTGCTTTTCAAGTTGATGCTAATTGATTGATGTTAAGTTCTATATTTTCCCTGATATTGAAGTTAAGCTGACAGGTCTATAATTACCAGGATTGTCCTTTTTCCCTTTTTAAAGAGATGAGCACTTCATTTACCCTTTTTCAGTCTACGGGGACTTTCTTTATCCTCTTGAGTTCTCAAAAATAATCACTAGCAGCTATGTAATAACACCTGCCAATTCCTTAAGTACTCTTAGAAGAATGTCATCAGGCCCTGCTGATTTGCCTAAAGCTGGCTTTTCAAAATACTTTTTAACCCTTTTATTCCCTACTCTAGTTTGCATTCTCTTCTGTCACAAGTTGTCATTGTTCTGATGACTGGATTCCTGATGATTTTTTTCCATTTCAGAACTGAAAGTCCCCCTCTCTTTTTACAGTCATTGTTATAAACTTCTTTTCCTATCTTTGAGGTGTTGAGATGTTTTCATGGATTTAAGGCTAACCTGCATTCACAATGGAGTTTTACTCAGTCATAAAGAAGAATGGAATTTTGTCATTTGCAGAAAAATGGATGGAATTTGAGAACATTATGTTAAGTGAAATAAGCCAAACTCAGAAAGTCAAGGGTCTTAAGTTTCATCTTATATGTGGAAGCTGGGGAGCAGGAAAAGAAAGGTGTGTGTGGGAGGGTGGGGAACTCATGAAAATTGATGGGAGATCAGTAGAGTAGAGGAAAGGGCCAGGGGGAGGGAAGAGAGGAGAAAAAATGGAAATACTGGAGAATGCAATTGGCCAAATTGTATTGTTATATTGTGTGCAACTACAAATAAGTGACAACAATCCCACCATGATGTGCAATCATGATGCACCAAGAAAAATTATGGAAAACATTTAAAAAAGGATAAAAAATAACCCCAAATGATATTGTGTGATAATGTCCATCAGGACTCTATTAATCTTTATGTATCCAACTAATTACTTCCATCTGCAGGAATAAAATTTGCATTATGCAATTTTATCCTAAATATAACTCACAGCTTAGTTTGACAATCTGAGTTCAACTGAATATCAGGGTACACTCCTCATACTTCCGTCAGGGAATGTGGCCTGGGAAAATCATTCAAAAAAACCCTTCCATTTCTGATTTGATCCTCATTTCATTGCGATTCCTCTCTTGCTCTTTTCTCTTTTCATTTTGAGGTTTTCTTTTGGCTTCTGGGCAGGGCCAGGACTGGAGTGAGGGAACCAAGGTGCAGATTTTAAGGAGGCACTCAGTCTTGGGGCCAGGCAAGTGCAGGTTGGCACTGAAGAGTCAGTACTCATAAGTTCTGCACCAGGAGCCCCTAGCTTGCTCTGTTCTGGGGTTTTAGAGCATAGTGAATTGTTCTTGATACATAAGGTCAGATCATTTTCTTTCCTATCATCCCCCTTCCCTTCCATTTCTTTGGTTGCAAGTGACATCTGATGTAATTTGCTTTTCTCCCATAACTGTGGTCCTGATCAGACTTGTGGTCTTTCCCTGGCTCCTTTCAGATTTTAGCAAAAATTCCAGAAGGTCTTAGGTTTCACCCTCGGATGCAGATGACCTTGAATATAGCTAGAGTTCAAAGTTCTGAGGGCAGGATTGGCATTTTCACTGTGAGGGTGTTTGTGTTTAGTTCTCTCATTGCTTGCTCCACAAATACTCTTGAATGACCAGTGGAAGAACTTTCTATTGTTCTCGTCCAAGGCAGTCAAAGGAGCAGGGCTAAGTAGCAGCTGCCAAATTCCTTCTGTGGCTGCTGTTCATCATGGCTTCCTCCACACAGAGATGGTTTTCTTTCATATTACATTTCCTTGTGGAAAGCAGAGTTTAAAGGGATTTTCTGAGTAGATGAGTATAGGGCTACATGTAATTGTGTATTTGTATGCATAGTCTGCAATTTAAATTTTGCACTAAGTGCTAGGAAAAAAAAGAGCTTGTTTTAAAGCTTGTTTCAAGCTGTTAGACCTTCTTCTGGGCAATTAGAATAATAAAATGCAATTTAATACTTTTCTCCTTTCAAGTTGCCAGGTACATTTATAAGCTACACAGCTTTCCCTGACTGGGGGAATAAGTAAATCCACGACAGCCTAGGACAGTGAAAACATCCTAGAATGCTAATATTTAGAAAGAAGTAAATTATAATCATCTTCCTGAGATCCATTTAAGGAAACCAAAGATTTTTCTATATTCACGACTTCCTGAGGAAAGGATAGCAGTGCTTGGTGGGGTAGGGTAGATTTGCTTTGTTGGTGGCATATTTTGGGCATTGCAGAGAACAGTTTTGATTTCCACAGTGGGGTGGTAAGTCCTGGGGGAACTCTAACAGATACCATGAGAAAAACCAGATCCTTGACCACAAGAAAGACACCTGGGGTTCAGCAAAGGCCTGTGCAACCACTACTTTATGTTTACATAGAACTCAAGTCACTAAATGGCAACAAAGACTGCAAGTAAGAAATTCCTGGAAATTCAGTTTTTAGAAAATATATCCCAGCTGGCTCCCCAGTGTGTGTGGATAAGTTTAGGGAGTGGTTTAAAGACCTTAATTTTAGAGTTTCCAAAGAGAAAGAACCTCATGTTGAAATAAGACCACTTCAGCTGGTGGATTCCCTAGATCAGTTTTAGTTCAAAATTACTCCAGAAGCATGGTCATTCCAGGGGACCTGACTATTCACACACGGGCAGGATAAGTGGTACTGAGTGTCTTGGTTTGGGTACCCTGAAAGAAAGCAGGCCCTGAAACAAGGAGCTGAGTGACTGTCAACTAGTAGTTTATGTAGGAGGGGCCTGCGGGGAAGGAAGCTGACAGAGGGTGTGTCATGAGGCAGCTACCACTGTGGGCAACTGGGCTCGGTCCCCCTGAGGAATTCTGGGAGAGAGCCAAGAGCGTGTGTAGAGTTAACTCCGACACAGCGGAAAGGGAGACAGGTTATTTAATCAACCATCTCCCGATTTGCTCTTGGCTGGGTTCTGCTCCTAGCAGCATTTCTTCTTCAACCCTTCAGCTTGTCCTGTGACGGGGCTCTGGCCTCCAGAAGATCGTGTCAAAGGCAGCAAGAGGCAGGCATGGCCATAACGAGCACCGGTGGCCCTGATGAAGTGACACCTGAGAGACGGTGCGATGGCTTTTATTCTCAGTACTGATTTAGAAGTGTGTCTAAGAGCCATCAGGAGATGCTACTCCCCTTATATCCCTGTGATCTGGTATTTTCAGGGAAATGGGCTACCAACTCAGGTGTGAAAGGTCAAATAAGGAAAAGACAGCGCGCCCGAGGGGCAGATGACCTTGGAAAAGCTCGAGTGAAAAATCCCGAGGGCAGGAGTGGCATTTTTGTGTGTTAGGGTGGGTCTGTTGCAGTATCTCTCATTGCTTGCTCAATACGTAGGCTTAAACGACCCATGAAAGAACTTTCTACTGTTCCTGCTCAAGGGAGCAGCAGCAGGTGGCAGCTGCCCAGTTCCTTACGTGACAGGTGTTCATCATGGCCTCCTCCACGCAGAGCTGGTTTTCTTGCAAGGTCTTCCCCTGTCTCTTGCAGACATCGTGAAGGTTCTTGATGTCAAGTTGCAGGCTCAGGAGCTTGCTGCTCAGGTTGCTCACTTCTCTGTCTCTCTGCTCCGCCTAGGCAACAGGAAAAAACAAAAGCATCAATTATACACCATCAAGAAAATGCTTACTTTCATTCACTTTTCAGGTTGACAGAGACTTTAAATTTGCTGGGAATTTGTCCATCAAGGCTTTACAATTATTACTCATCCTGTGTAACATTTACACAGCATCCATTTGCGAGGTGTCTGAGTGCTCTGCATTATTCAGGCAATTACTTATTTATATTAATTAATCTTCACCACACTGCTGTGGGTGCCTCAGACAATTCCCCTGTTTTTCAAAAGGAAGTCAGTGCCTAGAATAATTCCAGGCACCCAGTGAACTGTCCATAAATATTAATGGTTCTGCCACTGATGAAATGAACATATTGAGATGTCGAAATGAGCTAGTCAAGACTTGAGTGACTCAGTGATGGAGTCGATGTGTGGTTCTGAGGTCCCACAGAAGTATAATGGATCAACTTTTCTCTTTATTCATTATTCCAAGTCTCCCTCATCTACAAATCTTGTGCTTTTCTTTACAATTCCCAGTGGGAACAAAAGGGAAATCCATGGGCTGATTGGGTAGGATTCATGTCTTTGATTATGAGTGAAAAGGATTAGCTAATTGTTGCTAGATCAGAATGGAAAATAGTGATGGATGTCAAAGTAGAGACTGCAGAAGGCAGCAACTTGGGTGGGGTGGGGTGGGGATGCAGAGCAGTGATGGATGGGTGGGCCCTCTGTCACATCACGATGTCCCTTTCCACTCTCTATTGCAGGTGGCAGCAGTATGTAAAGGAATTTGGAAGCCCTCCATGAACCTCTGTATACACTCATTCCTGCCTTCTCTTAGCAAAACTCCCCTGAGACTCCTGAAGTCGCTTTGCCTGTAGGATCCCATCGCTTTGCCCATACTATCGCTGCTGGCTTTTCATCACTAATGGGAACAGGCATTGCCATAATCTATAACTTTTAGTCTTTGGACCTGAGGCTGTTGCATGTAAGGGAAGTGCCCGTCTTTTAGGTCAGACTCCCCAGGAGCAGCTTCTTGCATGCAGACTTGTGGCATCTATTAAAGCAAAGCTCCAAGAGAAACCAACAGATAAGACAGGGGGGCAGGAAAGGGAAGGAGAAGAAGCCATGCAAGGGGACACTTTCAGACAATGTCCTTGTGGGTCACTTTAGCCTGAACTCTGGGAACTCAGGAGTGTAAGTTGTGTCTCAGAGTCTGCCCTGAATTGTGGCAATGAAGGCTGGGCTGCCAACCTCAGCATCAGCCAGTTAATGGCTGAGGGCTGCCTCCTGGGAGGTAAAAAAAGGTTCCCAAGGTTTTCCAGCTCTTGACCCTATAGGCAAAGTGACTTCAATAGTCTCAGGGCAGATCTTCTAAGAGAGAAGGCAGGGATGGGTGTACATAAATGGGTGTGGGGATCTGAACCACAGTGTCCCAGGTATCCCATACCTGGTTAGTGGTAGAGCCAGGAAAGTGCCTTCTTCCCATCCCTTTAGTCAGGGCTCTGCCACCATATCTTACAGACCAGTCTGGCTTTGAAATATGTCAGCCACCTAACACGCATTCCCAGGGGAACGGGAGACCTGATATGGACATCATAAATCAAGTCCTACTGGACAGGTCAGTTTAAGAGACCTCTGTACAAGGCCAAAGGGGGCCAGAGAACAACGTGAGAATCGGACACTGCAATGTCAGAGTGTTCGGAATTCAGAAGGTTTCCCAGAAGCGCTGCTGTCTCAGCTGATTTATTTCTTCATTTCCATTTAGTACCTGGATTTTTTTTTTTTTACACTTTACAGTTTAATTAGGTTAACGGCATGGCTCTGTCATTAAAAGGATTTCATTATCTCAAAACTCTCCCTCCTCCTCTCTTGCTCCTGTCCCTTGTTCCTCAATTTCAGAAAAATAACAGTGGATGTCAACTGCCCCAAGCATGTAATTACCATTAAGACAATTACCAGCGACTCTCTTAAGAGAATACATGTAGAGTGGTTAAAAGAAATAGTGTGCAGATGCTGTTTTCTAACTTGAAAACAAAATCCTTGACCCAATAAGAAGTTACAGTTTGATTCAAGTGCTTGGGAGTAGGTTATGGAACCTGACTTGGGTGGGAGCGGGGCCCTATGGATCCCCTTGGCTCTTGTCCCTGAGCCATTTTTCTTTGGCATTGGTGAGTAGATTAGGTGGTGACATGATACCTGCCCACTGGAGAACTTAATCCCCTGTGTGCTTGCTTCAGTGCTGATATGTGTCTTAAGTAGAAGACCATGTCACCAGGATGCTCAGGTGCCTAGTACACTGAGGTCTCACTAGCAAAATACCAAATGATGTACAACTTGAACCTCTAAGTCAACAGTTAAATGTTCTCTCTCAGGCTAATAAAAACGTCCCCTTGCTCCAGTTTTGGATGTCCTCTGAGTAAAAGGCCTACTAGCCATATTCTTTTATACCATGAGGACTTCAGAATTGGATCTTTAATGGAGATGATCTCATCTAATTTGGATATTTAGCACTGGCTTAGAGTCTCTGAGGAGATTTCTTCATTCATAAAACAAGAGGTTTGGAATAAATCATCTTTCTTTGAAGATTCCCTAAACCAGTTGAATAACAAATGTCTCTTGCTGAATGTCAAATGAAATCTGCATTTGAAATCGAAATCTAACCATTCTTTCCTACAGACCAAACCATAAAGGAGTTCTGAAGCCCCAGAACAGGAGTCGAAATGTTTGAGGAGCATGTTCCTTTTGTAACTACAGGTAGTTGTTAGAAGAAGCTATGCTGACCTTAGAACTCCAGAAGGAAAATTATTCTGGAGTCCCAGTAAATTTAATTTCCTGCTAATATCTTGCACAGATTTTGGCTGTGAACTATTTATAATCCTATCTACTTTATGAAGGCTAAATTCCAGGCGGATGCCTTTTGAGTATCAATATGCAGTAGGAATGGATTTAATCTGACATTTCATCAATCATAGCTCTGCAACCAGGACTGGGGCATGAGATGAACTGAGAGTCATAATGCTGACCCCTCAGGCACCATCTGATCCTGTCCTGGATCTGAAGTCATTAGTGATGGCTGAAATCACAAGTCCCTGCTGCTACGTGGGTTTTCATTCACACAAGCCATATATTTAGATACCAGTTTTGCTTCTATAAGGGAGGAACCTGGTCATTCTGTCTAGAAGCATGTGACACCAACAGAGCTAACAGCCCATAGGCAAAATGGTGAGTACTGATACGCTGTTGTTACCATACTCATGATAATTAAGAGAAAACAGGTCACTTACTGAGGTTAATTTCTATATTGATTAAATGGCTCTTCTGTCAAAGAATATGCCTTCTCAAACATTATTTCAAAAGAGAAGACTTTATGCTCTAGTTTCCAAAGGGTAGTTTTGTATTTCTTCTTGTGGGGGAGTTGATGTTAAATTAAAGTTGGGGACTCAGTAGCACTTTTAGAGCTCAAGAGCACTACAAAGCTTCAAAATGGCAGCAGTCCCAGAGGTTTGGCACTTGAACAAGAAAACTTGGTGGAACTTGGGTGGCAGTTTCCAGAGTCATTTTAGAGTTAACCAACAACACTATAAAGGTTATCATCTTTGAGAAATTATTTGAGATAAGGATAAACCTTCAATAAACAATGGGAAACCATTTTTTTTTAAGCATCACTAAGACCACAACTATTCAACAGATTTCAATTTATGGTGAGAACCATGCTTTATAGAACAGGGAACCTTTAAAACTAATTGTGCTTCAGGAATTTTTACATTTTGCATGTGTAATGGTAGAGTTTATAGTTATCTACAGTAATTTGAAACACTGATTTTGATATCACCAGATTTCCAAGTTACTTTCACATTTTATAGAAACATTGCAGATTTCACATTTCATACGATGGAAATTAATGGATACTCATACAAGGTTTTGCCTGTGAGCAAGAATTTTGGAACAAATTATGTTCATATAGTGAAGAATAAAAATATTTTGTTGGATCTAAATTCTTTTAGCATTGGCATCTGTCTAAGTATGTAGTTCGGAGTGCACAAAGCGTATGGCAGAGATGGGCCACCTATGGAAGGTGGGCTGACTTTAGTTGGCACTTGGGCAAACATCATTTTGCCATCATATCCCCAGAGAGATCATTCCACTAGAAGGTAAGCTCCAGGAGAGCAGGGTCTTTGTGCTGTTCACCTCTCTATCCCCAGCTCTTAGGTTTTCCAAGAGAGATCAGTGAAATGAAGGAATGAACTTCTAGAAAATTCACACCAGATCCTGGTTTCCTGCAAAACTGGCAGCAAATTCCTTGTAGCTCCTAATCCAGCAGGCAGGGGCAGAAATGCCTGTTTTAGAAGTTGCTCACCTCTTGGTAGGAGGGTTGTTAAAAAACACAAGTCATGTGGAATACTGCTGTTACTAACCAAACAGCCCCCTTCAATCCTTTCTGGAAAAACTCAGGAAATACACATTCAGTTTGATCAAAATATTAGAGAAATCAGAGTACTCCATTTCCATATCATTCCAGATAAAAAAGAATGTTAGCAACCACAATAAATACTTATCAAGTGCTGTTTTCATATCCTATCTTATGACTCTGCTAGCAAGCCTTTGAAATAGGTGCTTGTCACTCATATTTTCTGGATGAAGCAAAGGAACTTCAGAGAAAGTCATCCACAAGTCATTCTGTTATGAGATGTGGACCCAGACCCACCTAGCTCAAGTCTGAGCTCTTAAATTCTACGCTCTGCTGTCCACTTCTGTCTGTGATATTTTGAGATGCTTATCCCTGGAATGTGAGTCATGAGACTTGAAAAGAAAAGAAGTCCCTTGTAACTCAGCTTCAACTCCATGTGTGTGGATGAGTTAGGAGCCTTACCTCATCTTTCAGTTCCTGGGCAGCACTCAATTCTCCTTTAAGCTTTAGCATTTTCTGAGCTTTGTTATAAACCTGGAAAAGTCCAAGTGTTTAAGATGGAAAAAGTATAAATGAGTCTAACCCTTTAACAATTTTTCAGCTGGATCTATGCCCTCAGCAGGGGGTTTGGAAAAATTTTCCTAAACTGTTAGCTGTACTTACTTTCCTACCCATCTGTTTGTGTTTTCAAAAGTGTGTTAAAATCTTCACCAGGGAGGCAGGACCATGTTTTTTATATCTTTTCCAGAAAAATCACCACTTGGTGGACCGAATAGTTTCTGAATTCTCCCTTCTTGGGAAGCAAAAACACTGAATTTAACTTGTTTTCTAGATTTCTAAGTATTCTTTAGGCTCAGATATAGATGATATTGCGTACTTAATTATGAACCAGACAGGATGTGCATGACCCAACTTCATTCTCACAAGAATTCTGGAGACAAGTACTTTAACTCTCCTCATTTTACAGAGGAGGAAGCTGAGGCCCAGAGAGGCTAAGTGACTTATTCAAGGTCACACGAACTCTTCTGCTATTCCACAAAGATCTCCCATTCATTTTATAACCATTGATCTGAAATGTCTGATGATGTGAGGTGTTTTGAAGCATCAATTTGCCATAATGCTGGTGCTTATGAAGTGAGGAAACTTTGTAAAGCATTGAGAATTATCTAGATAAAAAGCCTCCAAGGAAACCAAAGATTTTTGCACACATTACGTGTAAGTACAGGATGATGCATTTGAGGTCATAATGCACTAAACTTATTAAAATAATCTAATTCACTATTTTAAACTCTAGAACTAGAGGAAATTTCCACCAGGCACTTACCTGCAAAAGAGTTCCAAGAATGAGAAGCTATCAAAATACTCATTCTTTGTAATGAACCACATCCCCCACCCCTAATATAAGCCAAGAGGAAGAAAGAATGCTGGTGATCCATGGAATTTGGAATGTAGTATGGAGTTGTATTCTGATTTTCTGCATTGTGGACCCTCCTAGGTCTTCATGCGCAGAGATGCATTATGGGAGTAATGATGTAGATCAGGCTTACCTGATAGGGATAGGCTAGGTGATGTCGCAGTAACAAACAACCCCCAAATCCCAGTGGCTTAGAGCTATGAAGGTAGATTTTTCACTCATGTCATGTCCTTTATGAGTCATCTAGGGCTCTGCACCACATTGTCCCTCTCTGCTCCTCATTGTCCTCAGCTGGTGGAACTTCTATTATCTAATATGTTGCCTGTTGCCATGGCAGCCAAAAGGGAACTTAGTGAATTACATACTGGTTCTTAAAGTGGAAGTGAAACACTTCACAGCTTCTCACATTTCAGGGACCAAAAGAAATCACTTCCTTCCTTCGTCCTTCAAGAAAATATTGACAAATGTCACAAGCTCATTTCACACTAGGCGAGCGAGAAGACTGAAAATCAGAGTGGAATAAGGGAACACTAAACAGGGCTCTAGCAAAGCTTCTACACCTTTGGTGCCCAATTTGAAGAGTGTCCTTTGGGAAGGTCCTCATCTCTCTGAGCCTTTCTTTCTGCCTCTGGAAACTGACCTGTAAGGTCTTTCCTAGCTCTAAGGCATACCGATTCAGTGTTTCAACATGATGGACATCTTTCTTCAGTAGGAACTTTAAACTTTAAGACTGAGGATTATAGGAAAGTTGTAATGAAACAAATGTATCCTTGAGAAGATATTTCTCTACAGGCGGACCCACTGGATAGTCAGCAGATGATTCCTAAGTCAAATCTTACACACACACACACACACACACACACATTCACAGAGGATTTTTCTAGATTATAATGGCTTCATTCACTATGGAATTACCAATGCAAAGGTCAAAAGCATTTCAAAGAAAAAGCGGAAGACAAAGGAGCTGATATTTGAATGAAAATATACTGGATTTTACTAAGTAAAAGAAGTCAGAGCAAAAACAGCTGAATTTTGTTCCATGTGGGAGACATCTTCCTCAACCTACCTGAGCTTTGGGTCAGCTGGTCCTCTCTCCCTCTAGGAGGACATCCCTCCCCACTGCTGGTGTGCTTGGGCATGTACATGCACCGTCTCAGGACCTCTCCTCTCACACTTTTCCCACGAAAATTGTATGCTTTGCCTTGGAAAGTACACAGGATGTGAAAGTCTTGTTCATTCTCTTGGTGTTGATCAAGGTGCCTGTGCCCCTGGGTCACTATACCTGTGTACCCTAGATTATTTTCCTCTGCTTTTGCTGCATCTTAGCGATCTCACCAGGGTCTAATTCTCTTGCTTATACTTCAATTCCCTGATCCCTTCTTTTTCCTAACTCAGAGGGTCATTGTTTAGTTTTGGGGAGAGGAAGGATAAAGAGCAAGGTCAGTGAAACCTACACTGAGCAGGTCAGGATGGGAAGCATGGCAGTTCCATGAGTGCCACAATCGTGGATTGTTGACTCTGTCCCCAGTGGACTGGTCTTCCAACAACCCGGTCTGTTCCTTTCCCTTTTTGACCTGGATAGAAGCATATCAAGCATCTGTTTTTCCTCATCTAAAACAGAATTTCGGTGTTTTCAGGGAAAGAGATGCTATTAGGTTTAAAGTTGAAGCTGTCCTTAGAGGCTAATCAAAACTTAGATTCACCTATGGTTGGTTTCAGAGTTTACTTCAGTGTTCTATGTTCTATTTCCTACCAATAAAAAAGTGTGATGAATCCAAGAGCTCTTAATTATTGAAATGATGAAAGATCTTCAACATTTCCTTTATTTTTAAAGATATGTGAGCACCATGGATGGACCAAGATGCTCTACTTTGGACGTGTGAATGGAGCTATAGAGTACAGAGCCCGGCATGAAGAGAGTTCACCTGTTTGTATCCAAACCAATCTCTGAACAAGAAATTCCCTGGTCTCACAGGGCATGACTGATGAGGGATGTGGAAGGAGGGTCTGGGGTCCTGCATAGTAACAGGAATAGGAACTTGATACTGAGGTCACCAGCTGGGTCACAGTCCAACCCCAGAGGAATGATGTGCTTCTGAAAAGAAAGCAGGGCTGGTTGAGTCTCCCCCGAAAAAAATTTTGGGATGACAGAAGAAATGAGGGGCCTGGAGGAGCAAAAGGGGGCTCCAAACTCACCGTCCTAAGTGAAACTCTCTTCCTGGGCTCTCCCTTTTGTTGCCTTTCACAGAGGCTGCTAAGGCCTGTTCTAATATCTATCCTCTTACCTTTCTTAGTAACAGAACCCTAAATATATTGGAGTGTCCACGTACTCATCTGGACTACACCCTCAGCCCCTCTTGCAGCTAGGTATGGCTAGGTGTTGAAGTTTTGGCCAGGGAGATGTAAGGAATTTTGTAAAGAAATCTTAAAGAGGGATGATGCACATATTTTGGTTCCTTTCCTCCTTCCTAATTGCCTGCAGTGCTAACTCAATGCCTGGTGCTTCAGAAGCCATTGGGAATGCAAGTTAATGCTCCTAGAGTTGGAGGGAGCTCAGGCCCCCAACAATGTAGAACTACCAAGTCCACCCTGGAGCACTTTTATATCTTGTTTCAGTTACTGTTATTTTGTTTTTTTCTGTTTCATGCAGATGAATTTCAGGCAAATGGACAAAGTACCCTCAAAGAGACCTCATTACAATTCACTCCTCACTTCTAGCACCTCCACTAGCTGCAAAATGCCTGATAGACTGTGCATTTTGGAAATCTGATTTTGGTGTGGACCAACTCTTGGCCTTTACCAAGGATGTTGGTGATTTTCTTTTCTCTCCAGCAGTGGTCTGCTCATGTGAAATAACAGGAATATATAGAACTTTGGAAATAATTTTAGATTTCCAGAAAAGTTGCAAAGATAGTACAGAGAATTCTTATACACCCCTTTTCTAGTTTCTCCAACGTTAGCATCTTTCATAAGAGTACAGGGGACAGAACTAAGAAATTAATGTGGATCCAAAACTATTAAAAAAACTACAAGGGCTGGGGATATAGCTCAGTTGGTAGAGTGCTTGCCTCATGGGCACAAGACCCCGGATTCAATCCCCAGCACCGCAAAACAAAACCAAAAAACCCTACAGACTCTATTAGAATGCCACCAGTTTTACTATTGATGCCCTTTTCATATGTTCTAGGATCCAATCCAGGATCCCACAATGCACTTCCTGGCTCTTTGTCTCTTTAGATTCCTCCAATCTGTGATTGGTTCATCAGATTTTCCTTGTCTTCCATGACCTGGACAGTTTTGAAGAATACTGGCCAGTTGTCTTAAAAGGATGACTTTCAATTTGGAAGAGCCTTCTGTTTTCTCATGCTGTGCATTTGGGGCAGGTGTATCATCTGCCCCCTTCCCGAATCATAGCAGGGGACACCTGATGTCAATATATCTTTGTCACTGAAGATGTTAACCTAGAGTCACTGGTTATTTGGTGTCCACTGGGTTAATCTACTATAAAGTTACTATTTCCCATTATAATTAATAAATACTTTGAGGGGAGATACTTTAAGAGTATATACATATCCCGTTTTTTCCTCCAATTTTCACCTGCTATTTTCAGCAAGGTGGATTTTGCCTGAGAAAATTATTACTATGACATTCCAATGAAGATTTCCTGTTTCTCTTATTCCTTCTACATTTGTTCATGGGAATTCCTCTCCCATGAACAGAGGGAAAGAGTTGCTCCCTTTCCGCATTTAATTATTTGTTCATATTGGTATGACCTCGTGGATATCCACTTTCATGTTGGGTTATAATGTAATACTAGTCTTTCTATGGTTGCCCAGTTGTCTTGAGTGGCTGTTGGAGCTGTCACATTGGTTCCTGACCCTTTCCACAACCCCTATGCTTTTTGGGGCACTTCTGTACTTTCTGGCACCACAGCGTCCTCCAGGCTCATCTTGCATTTTCCTGTCCCAGTCACTTCTTCATGGAGCCAGGGATCGCATTTTGATTAAAATCATGTGACAATGGGCAAGTTAACTTTTTGGGGTTTCAGTCTCCTCACTTGGAAACTATCGCAATAAAAATACTTACTTTACAGGGTTATAATGAGAATTAAATAAATAACATCTGCATACCATGTGTAATATTTTCACATTTTTAGTGGGCTTTTATTCTTTGCCTTCTTCTTTTTTTTTTTTTTTGGTACTGGGGATTGAACCCAGGGGCACTCAACCACTGAGCCACATCCCCAGCCCTGTTTTGTATTTTATTTAGAGACAGGGTCTCACTGAGTTGCTTAGGGCCTCACTAAGTTGCTGAGGCTGGCTTTGAACTTGTGATCCTCCTGTCTCAGCCTCCCAAGTGCTGGGATTACAGGCATGCTTGAGGGTAGATTTTGCTTCTTGAGCTGCCCTCAGCTGCCTTCTGCCTCATACTGGGCAAGAAAACTCTTGAGAATTTTCCAGTTTTTAAAAATCTTTCTTCATCTTTGAAGCCTTGAGGTCAGTAAAAAGTCAAGCCTTTTGGAGGCGATATTGCCAACTGGCATTCTCCTAGGTGTGTGCTCTCCAGCAGCGCAAGGGTTAAATACTTTGTGATAACTTCAGCACTGAACTGCCAAGTCTCCCGCGTTTAGCTCAGCAATCAAACTGCATAACCTAATAGAGCCCCTGGTGCTACGGGAAACACAAGACACTGATTTATATTTTAATATCAGTAATTTCCACAAGAGCAACATTTCTGAGTGTCATTTTACAATTTCTGTCAAATGCCAGCTCAGTTTTTCTTAATTCTGTTTATTGTGTCTGAATTTGCAACCTCATCGGCAATGCAGATTCTTGGCTCCCAGGAGAGAACATTTCCATCTCTCTCTGCTATGGGATGGATGGGGCAGGAATGGGCCTATAAAGGAATTGGAAATGTAAATGAAGTACTGTTTATTAAGAACAGTTATTGAGTACTGTTGGTTAAAAGAAAAAGAAAAGAGCAATCCTGAACAAACTTTGAAAAAAAAAAAGACAAACCAAAGGAGTACTTGGGATCCAAACTGAAATTTTCCCTTCCAGAAGGAAGAACTGTGTATGCTGCAAAAAACTGAGAAGGGGGACTGGTTTGGGGGCTCTGTGGCCACGTTTGCTGTAAGACTGCTGCTATCGCCATTAACACGGCAGCAGGTTGTAAAGTGCTTTGGGATCTTTCGGGATCAAAGGTGCACAGCTACATAAAGGCCAGATGTTGCCATTAAGAGGGAGCCTGGTTCTCTCCTGTATTCTTTGAACATCTAATAAAAGAACAAAGCTGGTGCTGCTGGCACCAAACCACATCTCCAAGTCCGAGAGCTTGAGCGCTTCCCCAGGCTGCGGGCTGCAGATGCGTACCCTTGCATACCCCTGGCCTCCTCCAGTTCCCACCGACCAGCAGCTCCTGTCTGCATTGGGCTTTTCCCAGATGGCTCACGAGCAACTTCCTGTAAACGCTCAACATTAATGCTCTTCTCTGAGGCCTAACACAGCTCTGGTGAGAGACCATCTCTTCCTTGGTTGCAACACTCAGGGCCCCCTTCCCCAATGGGCGTGTTGCTATTCTCCATAATCCTTCTTTCTCCAAAGCCCCAGCTCCTCTAGATCATCTGGAGCCCAAAGCCACTTGGTTGGTGTTAAGACCTCCTGCATTTCCGCAGCGTCCTTCAGTTTCATACACTCTAAATCCAACATCGTGTCTCATTGCCAAACCCCTGGCAGAAGCCGTGTTGAGTTTCTCAGTGGAGCTATCGACCACATTGACTGCAGCCGCGGCAACGTGTTTCTCCCCATCCAAAAGGGTAAAAATAACAGGAACAAGTTGTCGGAAATGAAATTTCAATTCATCCACGCCCTTTCTACACTTCTGCTGCGACTCCCAAGCAGGGATCGATAGTGTTTAGACAGCCAAGGAGATTTTTTCCCCTCTTAAAGCACCAGATCAATAGTAAAAAAAAAAAAAAAAAAAAAAAAAAAAAAAACACCTTCCTCCTTCCCTCTGTCTGTGTTGTAGGAAATGTGAACAAATCAGAGGCCTTTGGCTAAACGGATTGACTGAAGGCGGCAGCAGTCCGGCGCTTTGTAACTAAGAGCGCATCAACTGCACAGGTGGTGACCAGAGAGGACGTCCCTGTGCTCCCGTGGATCCGATAACAAGGAGACTTCAAAGGGAATTTCTGTCCCCAAAATGAATGGAAGAAACAAAAAGATTCCTGTGCATTGCAGCATCCGGGTGTGACTTTTAAAAAAAGAATTATAAATACTCTACAAGGATTATTGACCACCATGGAAACGTATATTTTATTGGAAGACAGCTTGGACTGTGGGATCACTTCCTCTCCACCTGGTGGATTGCTTTTTTTGATATGCACATAATGTAAAATTCTTAACTCTCTCCTTTTCTAACTGTTCCACAAGTTTTCCTCCCAGGGTGCTGTGCACCTTCCAAATATCTCCTCCTGGGAAGATTCTGAACCTGCATCTCTGGATTACCTGTTATTTGACTTACCTGTTTTCCTTCTTTGTCACCTGGGTGTTCTGTGAGGCCTGTTTTTGCTCCTCTCCTTAATCCCATTATTCATCTGAGAAAGAAATTAGGTCAAATCTCAATTCTGATTTTCCTCAAATGATTTGCCCACCAGCAGCCTTCTTCTTATATTATGAAAAATTCTATATTTTATTTTTTACCAGAGATAGAAAAAAATAATACAGTGCACAGATATTCACATGAATTAGACTGATTTCCAAATCTGAGCTTTTTGTTTCAAGAACTGGAGAACCAATAGTTGATAGCCCTGGCTGTGGAATGAGAAACTCAAGGCTTTAAAGTGGGCTGTTTTAAAGCAGATCCCTAATTTCATTTCGGAAAAACCAATCTAGAGATTGAAAAGACCATCGCATGGCTGGTCCTCCTTTGTGGGGTTAAAAGATTCTTCAAGTTGCAAAACCCAAAGGTGAAGTAGTACGAGCATGTAAATGCTAGCCTTCACCATGAATGACCTGTTATCCTTATCAATGATCGTCCTGCTAACTTCTGAAATGAATTTCGATTATGTTTGAAACAAAGCACTGGCTAAATATGGTGTAGAAGCATATTAAAAGACTAGCATGGTAACATGTTATTAGCTTTATTACTATATGGTCTTTAGTATGGGTTTACTTAAATACAATTATAATTATAGATAAAAGAAGCGATTCTCACCAACTGCACTATGGATGGAAGCTCATCTTGAGGCTGTTTCCTGCCACACATCAGCCTGTACTTCAGATCAGACCTTTTCTCCTCATGGTCACTGGTATGCCTCTAGCACAGCAGAAAGAGAGATGCCCTCAGTCACTTCAAAACTCAGGAGCTTAGGTGACAGCAGAAAATGCATGTCCCTCTCAATGGCTATTTCCAATGATGGAAAAAGAGAAACCGAGACTAAAACTATTAATTTATTCAGAAATTCATAAATACTGAGAACCCAAAGCACATGAGCCAAGGGCGGAGGTACACAATGACAGATATAACTAGGAGAATATTGGCACCACAAATAAGAGCCCACTTCCTCCTGTAGGCAGCCTTGCACAGAGGGCTGCCTGGGAACTGGCAGCCCTCCCCCTCTAATGGTTCTTATTATCATTTTTAAAGTTTAAAGAGTTGAATATATAATGCATTCATGAGTTCCAAATGTGCAAAGGCATTGGCTGGCTTTGCAATTGCTCCTCACATCTACCGCCTCCTCTCCTGCCCTTGGTCTATGCCCCTGAGATGGACCCTGTGCGGCCACAACATGCCCTCTTGCCCACTGGCCTCTGTTGTTATGGCCAATCAGAGCACCAGCAGGAGGTCAGAGGGAGGGAGAACTGTCCCTGTTTGCATGTGTGCCCTCAGCTCCTGCCCTGGCAGTCCCCAGGAGTGACTGAGACTGCCTCTCTCAGGGTCCTCTGTGGGCAGTTGCTCCGTTAGGCATTTCCACTCTGTTCTCCTCTGGCCCCTGGGAGCTGGAGGCGGTCAAGGCTGCATGGCCACCCCTTTGTGAGACATTCCACAATCACTTGGCCTGAGCACACCGTCTCCTTCCTGCCCGGACCCTGATTGATAAGGTAAAGGGTGGAAAGTCTCATTAGCAATTGTGTTCATTTCCTAGGGACGCTGTAACAAAACAGGTGGCTGAAAACAACAGAAATGTATTGCCTCAGCTGTGGAGGTTGTGATCAAGGTGTCAGCGGGTGTGGTTCCATCTGGGGTCTCCCCTGGCTTGTGGTGATTTGCTGAAAATGTTTGGCCTTACTGGTGCCTCTGCCCATCACTCCTGTCTTTGCCTTCATGGCGTTTTCCCTGTGTGCCCGCCTGCCTCCAAATTTTGCCTTTTGTAAGGACATTACTCATATAGAATGGGGGCCCATCTTACTCCAGTAGGATCTCCTCTTAATTAATTGTGGTGGCAATGGCCCATTTCCAGATAAGGTCATTCTCAGGTACTGAGGGTCAGGACTTTGATAGGAGAATTTGGGGGAGACACATTTCAATTCATAACAGTAGTGAAATATGCTCAAGTATCTTCTCTTATGCATTAAGAAATCTTTTTTGACCTCTACCTGCTGTTTGCTCTCATTTCGTCTCTTCTCTCCTCCTTTTTTAGTCAGCTTTTTTTGTCGCTGTGACTAAAAGACCCAACTAGAACAATTGGGGAGGAGGAACAATTTATTGGGGGACTCACGGTTTCCGTGGTCTCTGTCTATACACAGTGGCTTCATTCCTCAGGGCTCCAATGAGGTAGGAACAATATGGCAGAAGAGTATGGCAGAGAGGAGCAGCTCACATGATGCTCAGGAAGCAGCAAGAGACTCCATTCTCTAGATACAAAATAGGTACCCCACAGCCATGCCCCCAATGAACCACTTCCTCCAGCCACACCCCACCTGCCTCCAGTTACCACCTGGTTAATCCCATCAGGGATTCGTTCACTGATTAGGTTAAGGCTACACCCCAATCCTTTCTCCTCCACTCCTTGCCTTGTCTCACAACTGAGATTGTGGGGCACACCTCACATCCAAACACCGCCGTTCTTCTTGCCACTTGTGTTCATGAATGGCTTATCTACATTTGCTTTTTCTTGATAATTTCTCCACCAACTGCTTCCCACCTCACCTGGAAACCTCCGATAGGTCAAGATCAAATTTTTGTTGTCAGATCCAATGGGCTCTTTTTGGTTTTTATTGAATTTAACAAACTTGACCCCAGTGGCTTCTTCTAGAATAATTTTCTAAAAACACTTCCTCCTTCTAGAAATATGGTCGTTGGTTTCTGAGACCCTCTCCCTGTTTTCCTCCTGTTTTTTTGACTGCTCTGCAGTCTCCTCGGCAAGTACCTATGATTCTGCCATCAAATGGTCTCCAAGTTTCTCTCCTTGTCCTGTCCTCCCCTTTCTCATTTTATATCCCTCTGGCCACTGTGTGCACTGTCTTGGTATCATTATACCAAGTTACCATTCATATGAGGATGGTTCCCATAACAAAAAGCCTGGAGTTCCCAAGATGTAGACATAACTGCCTTCTCAATGGCTATACTAGATTGCTTCATAGATTTCTGCAATTCAACCTCTAAAACTAAATCCATAATCCTCTTCTCTAAGCCTGTTTCTCCTCCTGTGTCACTCACTTAACAAACACATAGCATTTATTGTGTATCAGGCATATTCTGAACACATCACTATTAACTATAATACAAGTGACACATCTATGATCACTAGATCACACATCTAGTCACTCTGGCTATTGATGAGAAACACACACAGGGAGGTTAAGTAACTTGTCCAGTACTTGATAGTAATAGGTGATAAAACAGGGTTTGAAACCCAGGCAGCCCAACCCCGGAGTGGTACCCATAACCACTACCGCATGCTCCCTCACTGAAAGGCACCCACACACACGCCATTTGTTCAAGCCCATGTATCTGAGCGCCATCTTGATTTCTCTCTCTTCAAACCCCAGTACCTTCATTCCATCATTCACTAAGTTCTGCCAATTATATCTTCTAAATAAATCTTTTATTGGCTCTCCTCATCCCCAATGCCATACCTATTCTTCCAGCAACCAGAGAAATGACCATGTCATTCCTTGTTTACCTTTCAGTCATAAAGTTCAGAGGAAGTTTAGGTAAAATGGCACAGAGGTCCTCCTTCACCTATGTGCTCTTTCTGGCCCTCCTCTTGGACCCTCTTCAGGCTCCCCACCACAGCTCTACTGAATAGTGGTTGGTGTTCAAGACACACCCCAGTCTTTGGACCGTGCTACTTCAGCTGCATGCACCACCCTGCCCCTCTCAACTCCAGCTGATCCCTCAAGGACTCAGGGGGAAATACCATTTCATCTATGAAGTCACCTCTGGCTTCCCAGGCCTGGGTTCTTCTTCCAAGCACATGGTCCCGTCCTACTACCTGAACCTCCATTCCAGGACAGCCATCCCACTCTATTAGAACTGTGGGCATGCTCCTCCATGCTGCCCTCTCAACTCTACACTCCATAGATCGAGGGATTGCCTTTGCCTCGTTTACCATCTTATCTCAAATGAGCAGACAATTATCTGGCATATAGTAGATAGATGACCAATCATACTTATCAAAAGAATAAAGAACCAATGAACCAATGTATAGTAAGAAATCGTCACAGAAACTGGAATGCTTTTAGTCTACACGGCCAGCATGTTTTCTCTTCAAAGGTAGACCAATAAGAGAAATCCTTTAGAAGACTAGGAGAGGAAGGGTTAGGAAGAGCCTTGGATACTAGGATTTGGAGTGTGAAATTTGTCTAGAGGCAATAGGGAGCCCTGGAAGGTTTTTGAACTTGGGAATGATACATCAAATGTTGCTTCAGGATGGGCACAATGGTGCCTGCCTGTTATCCTAGTGATAACAGAGGGCAGAGGCAGGAGGATCACAAGTTTGAGGTCAGCCTCAGCAAATTCAGTGAGGCCTTAAGCAATTTAGTGAGACATTGGCTCAAAATCTAAAATAAAGAGATCTGGGGATGTAGCTCAGTGGTAAAGTGCCCCTGGTGGGGCTGGGGGGGTGTCAGTTGATCAGAATAACATGTAATAAATCAATTTCTTTCATTTGTCACTATAGGAGTAAACTATTATGCCAAATAGATAAACACATCTTGTGGAAGTTTATTAAGTAAGGAATAAAAGCAAACAAACAAAGGATGTTTGAAGAAATATTTCCTAAATGAAGACTGCTAGGGAGTGAGATTTAAAATCATCATTGGGACAATACCGTCCTTTGGAATGGCTCCTTTTCCTTTAATCACTGGGTGAGTTTACATATGAGGTCTACCACATTGGGCTCCAAGAACCCACCTGGTTGGGTTAAAGTAGTTGCAAGTACTAGCCAAGCAGTCAGGACTTGCAAACCTTTTAGGTCTCAGCGATTCCTGTTGTACTAGGATGCACCCTGTGCCCTGGAGGATTTCTTTTGCCAAAATTCCCACGTAACCCTGAAGGTCAAGAAGAGATGAAGGCAGGGCTGATTTTGGAGAGTGGTTTGATGTGATGTCTGAAAGTCTTTTTCCCTGTGGCTGTTCCTCAGTGATCAGGTCGTGGAAGGAAAGGGAGAGTGAGGTGGTTGCATATGGGTGCTGCTATTGTTATGTTGGAAAATACTTTTGATGAACAGTCATTTCCTTCCACTGCCGGAGGGTGTTGATAATGAGCAAATTACCTTTTACTCCCTCTGGTGTGGATGTGAAATTGGCTGTTAATAGAGTTGCTAATGCTACCGGGTTAGCATGTGATTGTTCTATTTTAAGCCAATTTAAGTTATATTTGGGGAGTAGCCAATCAGACACCTCGCTGAGAATGTGGGTCCGACTGCGGCATCTCACACCGAGAAGCCTGCCTAACCCACAGACGCAGCTGGGGCGAGAGTGCTGAACATGCCCGTCGTTAACACGCAATGTTTTAATGCAATGTCTTTTTCTCCTCTGTAGGTACAAGATTGGTCTCATTAGGCAAATACCAAATGTTTTCATCATAGGCTAGGACCCATTTCAAACCCTAATAATAGAGACTCCACCATCAGCCAGTGATGTACTCTGTTTAATCTCACAATGGGTTAATATTGCTCGTTTCATTACTGCTTGTGATGCAGTGAAAGCTTACTGGAGAAAATGAAATGTTCAGAGATGAGTTGAAAGGAGCAAAAGAGGGGAGAGATTCCAGCCAGTTATCTGCTCGATTGGGCTAATTAAAGGTACAGGTGCATTAATGGGTTACGGGAACATCTTTGGTTTTGGAAGATGCTTGCCTAGGAGGGGGACCATATGATCTAACCATATCTGACATTATGAGTACCCCAAGGATGGAGAACACAGCTTTCTCCGTGGCACGCTCCCCAGACATGCCCTTTCTAAAGCACCCACTGCCACCTGGCACCTGGTGGATGAATTTAGTGCGTTACTTGGGAAAGTTTTTTTTTGATTAAATAGGATATTCTTGAACAAAGCACTGTTGATTTGTGGTTTTCATGTTTTATTGGCTTTTCATGTTTTAAACATAAAGCTTATTAACACACAGGGAAAAGGAAACAGGTATGAAGGACGGAAAATAAAACTCAGCCTATGAGATCCAGTGTGTGCCACTCTGGCTTGGAGTAATTGGGCTTGGCACTGTTAGGACCCCTGTCACCTGATCAGTTTACTGGGAATGGAAAGTGCTGGTGACTAACAGTACCCAAACCTCATCCCCTGCCAGAATACCTCCCGAGGAAATTCTAGACCCACGATCTCTAATTTGTCATGGAAAACCCAGCCCTTATGATTTCCTGCTCACTCAATACACATTTGCTGAGAGCTGCCTTCTGCGAGGCTGGGATACAGGGGCGACTGGAACAGGGTCCCTGAGCCAGGAAGGTGCTCGTAAAAAAAGTGTAATGCATGGTGATAAATGGGCTAGGAAGAGGTGATCAGAAGCTTGGGCACTTGGACAACACTTACTGTTGACGTTTTTTCTTAAACATATGAAGTATTTATAATAAGCCAGGTGCCACTTCATGGACTTTACAAATATTGACTCATTAATTCTGAAAACCTCCAGAGACAGATACTGTTACCATCTTCATTCTATAGTTGAGGAAACCAAGGCACAGAAAAGTTAAGTAACTCGCCCAAGGTCACACAGTCAATCAATGCAGAGTCAGGATTTGAACACATGCCATCTGTCCCTAGAGTCCACGGCCTCAGACACTATCTGTTCCCTTTAAGCCAGGTCCTGAAAGATGAGTGGGATTCAAGAAGATGGAGAAAAGGAAATCAAGTGAGATGAAGACATCAGGGACAGCATTCCAGGCATAGGGACCAGCTCATCCAAGAGTATTGACGAGTGACTAAGTATAGCTGATGAGGAGAACCCCAGGGGTCAGAGCAGGGGGACAAAAGGGGGAGTCTTTGGAGTGTGAGTGCCAGTCCTGGAGGGTTGGCAGAGAAAGGGGAGCCCACAGAAGGGAAGCCAGAAGAGGGACCTCTGCAGGGGGGAGAAGGCAGAGGCGAGGCAGGACCCAGTGCCAGCTGCTGCCAGAGAGGAAGAAAGGAAGCCATCCCTGGGGAGATCAGAGGCCACTCCTGACCCTCATGCACACAGGGTAGTGGACCCCAGGACTGAGGAGCTTCTGGAGGAGGGAGTGGTGTGGATGTGTTCCTAGGAGCCGCCCAGTAAGGGGCTGAGGGGAGACAGAGGAAGGCAAGGGAAGAGGAGGGGGTGAAACAGAATAGGAGGAAGATGGGGAGCCCAGCCAGGGGCAGGCAGGTGGAAATGCAGAGTGAGGTGCTGAGAGGTGGGGTGTGGTGGGTGGAGCACCACGGGTAGGGAACTTCCTTCCGCAGACCTCAGCCCTTAGCATCTCTGGATCATCATCATCATCATCATCATCATCATCATAATGCAATCGCTATTTTTTTCAGGTAGTGGAGCACAGCATACCAAGGTTCCACGCAGACTCAACACAGGGCCTTCCTAAGACACCCGGGCTTTGAGGTCTTTGAGGGTGCTCCCGTGCACCCCCAACAGATTACCAGGCAAGCGCAGGTTCTTAACGCATTTGTTGAATAAATGGGTCTTATTTACATTTTTATTGTGAATATTATAAAATAAGAATATGGCACTGATTTTAAAGCACTTGGAAACACAGTCATAAAAGACTAAAATTTTATGGCCTTGCAAGTCATTTTAGGAAATGTTGCGGATACACATATCCATCCCGCCCGGGGCCGTGAGTAATAGGACCATTACGGGATTTCTCATTGGGTCATCAGAAAAGTTTCTGCCCTCATATTCTGTTACCTTACAGACAGATTCTCTATTTTATTAAAGGTAGGGAAAAAAGCCCAAATGATTTCTGAGGCATAGGAGATAGATAAAGGTGCTAAGAAAATGTAAAACAATTTTACTAGTGTCTTGACTACTAATTTGGATAAATGTTTATTCTCCAAATGTTCCAGTATTATCTTTCTTCTTCCTGAAAGGTCAGGCACATGCCACTAAAAATACATTTAAAACATTGGGGAATATTTTTCAGGTGATTTATTGGGGTAATGTATGGACTATTTATTTAAATATATCTCTTATTTCCAGTAATGCTACAACCTCATTAGAAGCGACTTGGCTCATTGCTTAAGCAAAATGATTTAGCTATTTAGGACCTCTCCTTTAAAAATAGGCTATTTTCCTCTAATAGTTTACCAGAATTGGGGATCTATTTTTAGAAGAGGACCTGAGAATGGCAAGGTCACAGTCATGAGCCTTAGGGAATTTCTCTAGAAGTTGTGTCTGTTGTATGTTCTGATTCATTTCTCTCCCTTCCCAATACTCCAGAGGGAAGGAATTCTCCACTTGAGGTTTGAGGGCACAACCACTTCTCTGGGGGCTTGTGGAACTCTCTAGAGAGGCTCTGTACAGTTTTCTCAGCGGCAGGCACCCAGCCAGTAAGGCATCAGGCCTGGTTTTAGCAGCAAAAAACCGCTTACGCTCTTTGGGGACATTGGAGCACTCTTTGATGTGCTAGAAAATGAAATCTGCTAAGTACTGAGTGTACAATTCATAATCCCCTCTAAGAAGCAGGGACATGCAGATGCTTATAACATATGCGAGTTATGAAGCAGGAAGATAATACAAAGGTGTGACCCTCTAGGAACTAAAATATTGCTGGGACTGTGGCACCTAAGCGTCCCCACTCCGCATTTCTCTGACCCTCACTCTCCCCTCAGAGGTAACCACCATTCTGAATTTCATGTTTATTATTTATCCATTGAAAAAAATCCTTTAATTGAATATATATGTAAACCCTCAAGGGAGGCAGGAGACGCACACACACGCATCCCTTGACTGCTTTAAGGCCAGTATGGAAAAGACACACATTTCCTCAGGTGTTTTGTTCTATCTGTAGGATGTTAAAAATGTTCCTGTATTGAAAGATTAAAAAATATATTAAATTCAGTTGGTGTGCATATGAGGAAACTGCAGTTTCATTTATTGTTCTTGGAGCGTTAATTGCTTTCTTTCTTGAAAGTAATTTAGCAATATGGAACAAAAGTCCCCCAAAAAGTACAATTGGCTCAGCAATTCCCCCTACAGGAGTTGATTCTAAGGGAAGAAAAGGGTAGGTAAATGAAGATGTTTGTTTAAGGATCCTACCAGCAGCATTACTGAAAATAGCAAGAAGGAAAAGCGAGAAATAATCAAAATGTCCAAAAGTTGTTGGTGAAATAACTATGCAGCAATTTAAAATAAAAGAATGTGTATGTCATAGTAGGGAAGAACCAGTTATATAATATGCATATGATCCACGCTATTTTAGGACCATCTGATTTGTATAAAAATAACCTCTATATTTATATTCATGGGAAGAGTTATGGATGCAAATATACCAAATTTTATAAGCAGCGGATGGATTTTAGATGACTGTGATTATCATTGCCTGTGTGCGTTTTTTGTTTTTCTACAAGAATAGTGCGTAACTTATTCTGATAAAGAGTAACTTGTCTATTTATTAAAGAGGAAGCCTGACGGTTTCTGAGGCTGCCTATACTCCATCACCTATCTGTGGATCATCTTTGGAAAACACAATGTTATAGCTTGATACCTATTCAAAACATTTTCTCCCTTGCTGTGTTCTCTGGGAATGGAAACTGATTTTATATCAGCCTAAAAACCAGAAATATAATTATGCAACACCAGTTGTATTCCACTGAATACCAAGTCAAACCTCCGTATCATCTGCCTGGGTTCTGGTCCATCGGCAGGCAGCCTGTGTACCATGGCCAGCTAACTGACCACCTGTGTTTTCCTCCAGGTGTTTTAATATTTCTAATTCCACTTGTCATTACAACATCCCAGTGAGGGAATGGGGAGGAGAGTGCATACTAATTACCAGAGTCACTTTATTTGGTAAAAATCTAGTCCAATATTTTCATTTTATAGTCCCTGGTGTCATGGAGCCTTTGAAAATAATGGCCAGTAGTTCACCAAGTTCATTAACAAATTCCCTTATGGTTGGGGAATGTGCATTACCTGGACCCATCACTTTACATAGCGTGCCATGTTCTCACGAATTCCCTTACCTGGTTTACTTCAACTTCCGTATTTAAAGGTCTTCATTACTTCCTAATTATCTAGGTTCCCTTTCTTTATTTTTCCAGTGAAAGACCAATCTTGAAGAGCAGTCGCTCTCTCTGTCACTCAGAAGCATGGTCAAGTTCACACCCCTTCTTATTGCCCACGCCTCCTCCCTCTGCCTGCCTCTCACCTCCCTGGCAGGGTTAACTCATTCTTTCTCTTCTGCTCTTAACTTTCTTTCCTCGACAAGCCTTAGAAAGACTTGGCACCTGATTTTTTTTGGCTCTTCCTCATCCTTTCTCTGTTTCTGCCCTGGGCTTTCTGCCACCTTTAGATCTTTGTGAGGCTCTTTGTCCGGCAGCTCCTTGCGTTTCTCATTCAAGGCCTCCTGGGCCTTTGTGGCTTCACTGTGATTTGAAAACTTTGTGCCCTTGCCTGGAGTGCTATCTGGGTTTCTTAATTCACCTAAATTGGAATTCTGAAAATCCTTGAACTTGAGCAAGTTCCTTAATGTTTTCAAATACAGAGGTCAGGTCATCTCACCTGGGCAGCGGTGTCCTGTGGTCAATAGTATCAAAGACCATTTATGGGAGGGAGAGAATCGGTAGAGATGTGAGGTCACTGCTCATGCCTTGGGCAGGCCATAGACATTTTCAGACCCAAATGTATCCTCCACAAAGAGGCTTAAGTGCCGTTGGTGTAGCTGGTTGTTGACATGGAGCTTGGTTTCCTGGGCAGAGAACACATTGTGGACAGCCTGCAGTTCAGAAGGTGAGATGGGTGAATGTGGCTTGGTGCCTCCTCTTTCTAACTCCTGTGAGTTCATAAAACCAGAGAACGAATGCTAGATTCACTATCAACTAAGAGGCATCAATCCAGTGTTCCCTTCCTTAGTGTGTACACATGGGGACCTGCAGGTAAACGTGTGTTCTTGGGACAGCTGCTCCTCAAGCCTGCAGCAGCCCTGGAAGCATGCTCTTCTGATCTCCCTCAAGAGAGACCTGCCACAAGGGGTGCAGTTAGCCTCTGTCCTCGAGTGTCTCAAGACAGCTTCTGGTCTACGACCAGGCACAGCAGTGGCACCAGGAGATCTTTGCAGCAGATTGCCCTGTGGGGCTGGCCAGTCTGTTCTCTGAGCTGAGCTGCAGTCTGAGACTCTTCCCACCTCATCTTCCTTCCATCCCCCACTCTTTTTGACAGATGTCAGACCTGTATGGCAGAATGAAGTCTCTCCCTGCCTACCCTGATCCCTCTCTGCTTTATCTCTCACTGAATCTCTTGCACTTCTAATGCTGCCTCAGCATCTGCTTCTTGGAGGACCAGAACTGACATAAGAGCCCAGCCTCCTTTTAACCTTGCTAACCTCTCCTGCCTCCCCATCCATCCTGCCTGGTGTAAGCTCAGCCACATACGCTTTCATATGACTTTATGGAAACCCCAAATGTGACCTGGTCACAGAGAGCATTCCAGGCTAAATGAAATGGAATTGGGGGTCGCCTCCAGTTTGGGATTATGTATATACAACTACTGCTCTCATTCATTAATATGGACAATTGATCTTATTACAGTTTAATCAAATTGTACGGTTCCTAGGAAAAGAGCTTGTACTTAAACCACTGCATCACTAGGTGATGCTGCTGCCCCACACAAAGGCAGCAGCCTCAGCTGGGCTTGGCCAGAGTCATCCTGGCTTGGGGTCCTGTCTTTCCCTGGCTGAATAGGGCCTGCAGGTCTATAATCCACTCCAGCATCTGAAGAAATCATTTCCAGATAGAGAATTCTGGACTCTCTGGACTCTAGAAGAGTATGTTAAATCAATCTCTTATTCTCTCTCTTAGAGCTTACAGTGTGTGTGTGTGTGTGTGTGTGTGTGTGTGTGTGTGTGTAAAGGAATGATAGTCAGTGGTTGCTCTGATTTCTCCAAGTGCCCCCCAGTTCACCTAACGTGACTGCTCACACCTTTGCATCAACGGAACAAGTGAAAGTCCAGAAATCCCCACCTCATGCCCCAGACATGGGAGAAAGACCAATTTGAAGGGTACTGACATGAAAGGTTTTATCGAGAATCCCTCCAAACAGCGGCACTTCCAAGCATCATGCACTTGTGCTAGCAGCATAGGGAGAGAGAGCACAGGGAACTGGGCTTCTTCTCTGCTTGGTGTTTTCCTTGCTGAACACAGAACGGACGTGTCTTTGGACAGGCTCCTGGCTTTCATGCTGCCATCTTTGATGCAGCCTCTCCTACGCCTCTGCCACGCGCAGTCAGCAATCTGTAAACCTAACACCTGTCTTGTAAATCCTCACAAAGATGCTGAGTGGGGCTAAAAATTTAACCCTGAAATTCAGTTCCACATCTAATCAATCATATCCATTCTAGTGCACAGTCCTCATGGCTTGGAGAAGGCTGCATCGGCATGCTGGTTAATCTGAGTTTTAAGAAGATATTTTCTTATGCAGGAGATGATTATTTGGTAGTACAGATAATACATTGATATCAACAGGACTGAATTCATTCATGCTTTCAATATAGGAATCTCCAGAACCACAATCATCAACCCATTCTTTTTTTTTCACCATCAATCCATTATTTACATTTAAAAAAATAGTTGTCCCATCATTTTTGTCTCATTTTATATCTATTGATATAAAATATAACTATTATTGTAGTTAGGAATTTTCCAGTTCCTTATAAAGAGACATGAGGATATTGGCAGGATAATTTTTGAAAAATAACTCTAATATTGTTTGTAGGCTCCACTACTCAAGCGCCATGCTAGTCAAATTTGCTCGATTGTAAGAATACAAATTACTGGGCTTCCCATCTGGAGGTTCTGACTCAGTAGATCTGAGGTACACTTTAGAATATATATTGTAGAGATTCAAGATGGCAGACTAGAGGGAGACTGCATTCCTTGTCCCTCTGTAACTCAGGATTCAAACAGAGGAAAATCTGTTTCTCCGTGAGGCAGTCTTTACTCCTCATTGATTCCCCTGCTGTTTACCCCACTTGTCTACCTCGAATATATACTGTAAACCATCAACGCAGTGGCTCTTATGGTTAGGAAAGTTCAGGAAACACGGTCCCACTATACAAAGTGGGTTCTAGCTATGAGCTGGCATATGATTCCAATAAGACTCATCAGAGGCACAGAGCAAAGAGAGATCCTGGAGATCTTAATAGAGAACCATCTGTGAGTCATGGGATGCCCTCACCAGGTAATTGGGCACCTGGGGTCACTGTAGCCACCTGGAAGCTTCTGATAGAAGAAGCATTGGGGAATCTTTTATTAACATAGTAAAATGCTTGACTAAGGGGAAAAAGTATATGAAGGCCTTGTTAGCAACGCATCCCCGTATAGTACATGACCAACAAATAATGATTTCTTTCTCAGGAATGGTTTATTTTAACCCTTGGTTGTCTTTCTCCAGAGAGAAGCAAGTGGGCATGCATAAATAAGCCTTCCTAAAAGAGCTGGTGTCTCTGGGGCCCCACGGCAGCACCTTGAAGAAGTACATAAAAGGCCACGTGGAGCTCTGTCACGTAGCTAGGTTTTGTCTTCCGTGACAGCAGTCTGCCATACTGTCCCAGCCTGCTCTCCTCTTTTACTGGAGTTAGCCTTGAGAATCCTTGGGGACCCCAGAATATTGACCCACCCCATGAAAGATCCTTTTACCCCTTCCAGAGATGAGAGGGGAGGGTGTTCTTTTCCAGCCGAGGGCTGACTAAGATAAAGTGGTGCAGAACTTTCCTGGGAGGCTGAAATTGGAACCATGTGCCTCAGAGAGCCAAATGGAAACTCTGATCTGCAGTTTTCTAGGCCACTTCTGTCACTCTGCATTCAGTCTCAGATCACACCTGCACACCAAACCACAGTAGGTAAGATTTCAACATGCCCCCTCCCCAGCCAAGCTGACCACCCCATGGGAAATTTTTTGTTTAGTGGCAAAAGCTAAGAGAAAATGCAACATTCTCTTGTCTGCAGATAAATCCTTCTGCATCAGCGGCATCTTTTTGTTTTCTATCCCTGAAAGAGTCTGGGGGTGGCTTTTCCTTTCCTTTCCTTTTTTTTTTTTTTTTGCCTTTTTCATAAATAAATATTTTAACTGGAAATTTCCAAGCGTATGACAGGCCTAGAATGTGAACTTGAATGTACTGTAATAGAAATCATCAGTTGCCATGGCGACATGTTCCAAGAGCAGATCGCACCAAGTCACGTGAGCAGAGAGTGCTCAGTAATACTAACACATCAGAGAGCGAGGCCACTTAACCTCAATCGCTTCCAGCTATTGTGCAGAATGCAATTGAATTTATTCCTAATTTCTGCCAGTGCTAAGGAACAAAATTTCCCTGCAGATTTTAATCTTACTCAGGCAGCCCCGGCCGGTGCTCAGGCACTGTTCACACCAATATTCACTCTGGCTACTCACCCACTTCACAGCTCTATTTTCTTATTCTTATTTTTAATAATAGCTTCCCTCTCCCTGCTGGATCCCGCACATCCCCCTGCCCTGGGGAGAACTGCCCTCCTCCTTTCCGAATGGCTGCGCGGATTCTCTGGCTCCATCCGCCGATACAAGGAACACAGACTTCATGATAATACCAATAAAAACACGACAGGTCTCCACTGTCAGCAAGAGGTGCTTTTTTCCCCCCTCCCCTTCCCCAAACCTGTTCTGCGATATAATTCCTGCCAGCTTCTGGCTACCCCTTGGAATGTCACAACAAACAGCCCCACCATAATAAGGCAAACCCCACGGATGGGTGAATAATGAAATCAAAGTATGTATTTTCCGTCCCCATCATGGTCACCTCTTCCCACCCCCCAATCAGGACAGTAACACAGACGACCAGGAGGTACAGCCGCCGATCACAGAACACTCATTTCGAGAGCTTATCAGCTCCTATGAAGGCTGATAAATCAGAGTCTCTCATACGGACAGTCTCAAGTTAGCTGTGTCATCGATCTCCCCTGCCCCTTTTAAGTTATTTGTCTTATTCACTTCCAAAGATGATATCAGAGATGCCAAATGAGCCTTTGTTTTCTGCTCTCTTGCGCTGCCCAGGGTGAGTTGTGATGTCGTTGCAGGGAGCTAGAAAGCAAGCTTCCAGGGCTTAGCCCTTTGTTTCCAACCCAAGGTCACCTCTCGCCGATGGTTCAGGTGTTGTCAGCAGTCTGCCTGTGTTCCAAGGCAGGAGGCAGTGTCCTCCCTGGCTCACAGTCTTTGCATGGCCCTAGCCCTCCAATGACCTCCCCACTTTATGAATGTCACTTTTAAAAAGATGTAAAACCTGCTTGAATAGCTAAATGGAGATGGCAGAGCCTAGCTCTCAGAGAATCCATGTTGAAGTTCAAGCATAAAAAACCTTAAAATCACAGGGAATTTATTGGAAAGGTCTGGCCTAGTTAAGCAGGTAGCTTCCTGCCATGGCAGGGTGGGGATGGAGTTGAAAGTCACTGGGCCAGCACCAAGCCACTGTTCTAACACGACTGGAATTGGAAGTGTGGAGAGATGCCCAAGGAGAGGGAAGGGTGGCATGGAATTAGGACAGGTGGCCGGTGGTCAGAGTGACTCCACACAGAAAGCTGGTAACTATGGAAATCTTCATGGAGCCTGCAAGGGAGAAGCAACCAGAGAGGAAATGAAGAGAATCCTGGCAATGAATTTTGTATCGGCAGTGTGACATTTGGATCTGGAGAAAGAAAACCACACTCCAAGCTTTTGGTAGGGCACATGGCTCCATGCCCACCCTCTTGTGACGGAGTTCTGGAAGGGTCTGTCAAACGGCCTTGGCCCATGCTTCCCATCTACCAAGGGGGTTATGCCGTGCCCTCAGGGAGAGCCAGCCTCCTAGCTCCTTTCAGGGATTTTAAACCAGAGCATGCGCCCCTGGCTAGGGTAAGGGAGCACTGTCCTCTACCTGGTGAATTGTCCTGCTATTCAGTTTCCAAATTAAAATTGGTGTGATTTATACTAGATCATCATTTCTACACTTACTCGTCTGAAACACCTGCTGGCCCTCTTACTAGAACTGCTCAGGCAGCTCGTGCCTTGGAGAGTTCTGAAGGATGGCTAATCTGCCACTAAGCACTGTCTTTTTAGGCAGAATAGCCTTCTAGAAATTTACCCATTCAGAAGTATCTGCCAGGAGACTCTGAGACCTGTGGCCTCCTACTCAAGAAAAACGGTGAGAGAATGTCAGGGAAGAGTCACAGTGTTTTATCCCTGATGAATTTCATTAAAGGGAAGGACAATCTGGGCTATTATGCTAAATACTGGCAATAGCAATTTTATTATGTTCATTAATCTATAGTTAAGGAATAATGTTATTATAATTCTTACAGCTTTTCAAAGTACTTTCATAACTAATATCTTATTTGAACTGCACAGCAACCCTGTGATGTGGGTGGTGTGGATGAGAAAATCAAGATCTAGAAAGGATGGGCTACAATAAACTCCCTAGGGTAAGGATAAGATCTAGATTTCAAGGCACCCGGTGAGCTGCTCTCTCCACCACCCATGACAGATCAGACAGGCTGAGGGTGAGGCTGCCTGCCGGCTACACAGCTCCTTCTGAGGGCAAAGGCCCACAGAGGTTCTCTCCTGCACAATTTGTTATGGTCCCATTTTGGAAACAACCAGCCCACAGCTGAATGGAGGGAGTTTGGTGTTAATTAGGGGCCTCTCACCTGTGGGATGAGCACGAAGGGACAAGGTGCCTATGAGCAAGTTGGGTGGATTCTGTTCAATGGGGTTTTTCAGATTGAATGGAGGTAACGTGACACAATTTAACCTTCTCTTTTGGAAAGTGTGACTCCCAGTGGCCAATGAGACCCCAGGGCTCATTGTCCTCTACAAGGGGGCTGTTGTATAAGCCTCGGAAACTGTGAGGCTCTGAGTGAGGTGGCATCTCAGGTTTTGATGTAGTGAAATTGCAAGTCATTGTGTTTTCAGCTGCCAGGTCATGGAAGAAACACACATCCTTACCTCTTGGCGTGCCTTCCTCCATGCCAGGCCGTCTTCCTACGCTGTCCTTGGTGGTACCAGGATGAGGTCAGGGTGGGTTGAGAATCAGGGGTGTGTGGTAGACACATAAGCTAGCAAGAAAAAAGAGTTTTAACACTGGCTGGTAGAATGAGGATATACCAAACGGACTTTGGGGGAATGGCCCCATGAAAACATCTGGTTTGATAATTGTTTGACTAATAGAAAAAAAAAAACACCCATGCTTCCCCAGGTTTCTATGGATCCTGGATCCTACTGGGTTAGATCAATTTATTTTTTTCTTTCTCTATTTTTGTCTTTTCCTTCTTTCTTGACAAGCAATTGGTTTGACTGGTCACTGCCTCTGGGGAGGTTTGCAGCAGGGCATGGCCAGTCTTTCTGGCTTTCACATTATTAAAGCTCAAGTTCTCAGGACAATGGTTCCAAAGGGGTAATATCAGCCCAAAAGGGAGATCTGGAAATGTGTGCCATGGGTTTCATTCATTTGGTACCTCCCAAATGAATGGGAGGTACTATTGGCATTTTATTCTCTAGGGGCTGGTGATGCTAAGCATGTAGCAAGGAATGGACAATCCCACTCCATGAGCTGTCCTGCCCCCAGTAGCTATGGTATCCTCAATTTGGGAGAGGAGATTCAAGAGTACAGGCTTATTGTCTTAAAAGAAGATGAAGGCTGAGGAATTCAGGGTGATGGCAGCAACAGTAGGGACTGCAGCAACCTTAATAGTTAACTTTCCATGATGCTTTCTAGGTGCTGATCACTATTCTAATCACATTATAAATTTTTATGAATTTTTGATTCATTCGACCCTAACTATTGTCCTGTAAAGTAGGCATAATCTCACTTTTCAGGTGTGCCTCAGTTGAGGCACAGAGAGACTGAGAAGCTCATCCCAGTTGCACACGGCAAGTGGCAGAGCTAGCCCTGAGCCCACCCTCTGTGCCCAGAGCCCGTGCCTTTCTCTGCTTAGACCTATCAACTCAGGGAACAAACTCCCCAAAGCATAATTTTTAGGACTTAAGGAGTTTTACAGTTTCCTATGATATAAAGGTTCTTGAAGGTCTTGCATTCCTAGGGAAATACCTATAAAGATTGGGTGCACATCCAGAGCTTCCATGGTACCTGGAGCTCTCCACCACACCTGTGCTGTACTGGGAAACAGGGCAACACTCTGCTTGAGGGAGAAGTCACGTCTCCATAGACGTCTCTACTAGGCCTGGGGGACAGCAGGGTGCCTGGGGAAAGGGAGTTAGTGTGGGCTGCAGTTCTGCAAGCTGCTGGTGATATATAGAGAGGCTGTCCTTAGTGAACGCTTTAGTCAGATTATGACCCTCTTTCTGGACACTATCCATTTATTTTTCTTTCACTTATTGTTTTACAGCCAGAATAACTTCTTGTCCCTACCCCACCTCTGGGACAGATTTGCAGGGCTCCTGAGACTTCTAGAAACATATTTTGTGACTTGATCATTGCTTTTCCAGCTCTTTTCCCAGCAGTGCTTTAATACTGACCCGGAGGTGTCTGATGGGAATGTTAGTCCTCAGTTTTTAGGTATTCCCTTGGAGGAGGATGAGATGCTAATTTGAGTTCATAATTTTATGTTGAACAATTATCCTTAGAACAATGCATTTTGGATTTAAGTTTCAATTGGAGTTTGAGAGGTGTAAGAATGATAGGAGCTATGTTCACATTTTCATGATAGGTTCTCTTCATTGCCCATAGTTAGAAAGCTCTTCAACATTTCCCACACTGCATCTGGTTTTAAATTCCATTAAAATCATGTATGCTTCCTCTGAATATCATAGTTAGAAACAGAGATTTTCAGAATAATTTCTTCAAACATGATAATGAACCCTTTCTCGGGATACAGAAGGACCTGGCTCTAAGACAAATAATAAGAAATCCAAGCAAAGCTGCCGATCCCGATCCTTTAAGATTGAAATTGGTCAAGGCTTTGCACTGCATTTCTAGCTTCTATTCGACCACACACTTGCCTTTCCCTCTAGATCAATTTTTATCTCAGAAAAGGATTCGTATTATTAAGTACCCATTAAATGGCATAACACCTTTCTTTATATACATTATCTCAGTTCAATATTTCCAATTTTAATACTTACAATTTTAAGTCAGAGATAAGTGAGAAGATAAGGTACACTGAAAAAACCTCTGACTCCTCAAGATGGTCTATGGTAGGTGCTGGCCACATGGAAAACTACCCTGGTCATTCCAAGGGACTAAGCATCTGAAAAGAGGTGCTCATGGAGACCCACTGGGATGACTTCCTCCTCCTGAGAGGTCTCTCAGATTCTTCTCCTCATTTCCTTCTGCCAAATTGAAGAAGCTTTCTCATCATGAAAGTTTCACAGTATTTCACCTGCTACCTCCTACTAGATTATTTATTCACTTCATATCTTCATATTAGAAAGAAATTACTTTAGAGAAGGTTGTGTCTTTCTTTCCTCTCTCTCTGTGGTCACCCTGACTGGCATGGTTCACTGTACATCTCATATGCAGAAGGTGCTGAGCAGATGATACCTTGAATGAATGAGTTGACTTGGAACTACAGCTAGATCTTGAAGGATGGGTAGGTTCACACATTCTTCAGGAATAAATTAGATACTATAAACCATAAACCATCCTGCCTGGCATCCTTCATGGATCCCTTGCTGATGTCTTTCTCTAAACATGCTGAGGATCAAGCAATCCCCCCTCCCCTGCCTCCCTCCAAGTTCCCACCCTGATGCTGGTGACAGTCATTTACTGGTAGTGTGGTCTTTAGCAACATCAAGATTTTATTGGGGTAGGGAGCTGGCACTTCGTTGCAGCGATCCCATTATTGCCCCATAGGAGGTTGTCACTTTCCCAAAGTGCAGCACCTCTGGTGCCAATCTCTCGCTCACGCATTCTTCTCCCGACTGCTGGGAGCGCATAGGCATGCTGCATGTCACCTGCTCCTCCGGCTTTTGACAATCTCCTTCCTTTGTTTCCAAATCCTAAGCAAATTGCTCAGTTGACAATCAAAGCCCGCTGACATCAAACAGCTGCTATAGACAGGTGTGTTCTATAGTTACCTGCTGTTTGCTTTCCTCAGCAGGGACTGATATGACAAACAAAACCTGGAGCTGGGTGCCAACTCTCAGAGTCACTCCTGAAAGCTCAATTTAATGGGTGTTTCTTCTGCTTTCCTGACCTTTTTTTGGACTTGGAAACTCACCCTAAAAATAGCCTCCCTCAGTCTTTCTGGGTGTGTGGCAGGGCAGATGTTGTCCGAGGCCACCTATTGCTACAGTTCTTTGCAAACTGGAATTGCAATGGCTGCACTGAAGCAAAGTGGAACCCTTGCTTTATAAAGAACAAATATTTCAAGTCTCCTTAGAATAATATCTAGACTTTCCATTCTTGTTAATGTGGTTATATGAATGTTGTCTCCTGTGTTCTGTTTTTAGAAGAGAAGCTCTCAGGTGCTGACCTTGGAAAGTTGCTCTCATCGCCCTGCAATATGACTGGCCACCTTACCTCCCCAGCCCGTCCCCAATCCCAGGGAGATTGGATCCCCCTTCTTCTAATGTTCCTTCCTCTACTAGGAAGCTTGAAGGCTAGCACCACTGTTTCCACATCCTTATTTTCCAGGTATTTTTTGGTTCTGCCAGTGAGATGTACCCATTCGTAACAGGGAAGGTGAAAGCCAGTTGGGGTCATGTTTTCTGGGGTCATAGTTTCTCCAGAAGCACCATCAAGGCTGTGTTGGCATTTCCTGTGGCGATTGTGGATGGTGGTCACTGCCAGATTCTACTGTTTCTTGATCATGGTGGCTTCCTGATCACAAATGAGGCAGCAGTTCCCTTGGTAGCCTGGTGCTCAGAGTCACTCCTGAAAGTTCAACCTAGTGTCTGTTTCTTAAGCTTTCCTGGGTAATTTTGAAAGTCATCTGATTCCCTGCTCTAACTGGCTGGTGTGAATTCTCTTCCCTGGGACTGACTTTTAATCAAAACAAAGGGCAACTGGGCTGGGATCTTAATCCCCTGGTGCTCAGAAGGGTGCACTGGGGCAATCAGTCAGTTGGCAGGGGTTCCACATGGAGCCTCAGGCTCACTGTTCAGAGGAAGGAGGACCCTGTCGGCCTCTATGGCCTGCTCATGCCCGCAGGCTGCTTGGGTGGTCTCCCCGCTTCCACACCCCCTGGAGGGCTACTCCTTTCACTCAGCTGGGAGCAGCTTTTCCTCTCTGAACTCTCCCAGCACTGGGCACTGAGCGTATTTCTCTAATGAAAGGATCGCTTTCTACTTGTTATTGTTACTTATGCACATTTCTTATCTCCTGGACCAAACTGTTAGCCCTTTAGGAGAGCCAGTCCCAAGAGTCCCAACTCTGGGTGTGCCTTGTGTATACAGGTCCACCATGGCATTCATGATATGAACGCATGGACAGAGAAAGTTAGGGACATGCAGGTGTGCTCTTCGGCTTAGCCCTGATGTGTCACTTTTCAGCATTGTCCTTCATATAGGTTTGGGACCTTTTTTGAAGACCTCATACCAGTTTAAACAACAGCACTGGAGCAGCAATGCTGGCCAACAGAACTTTCTGTCTTCCAGTGAGGTAGCCTCTAGCCACAGTGACTACTGAACATTTGAAGGTGGCTTTTGAGACTCAATACCATTTTAAATTTTGTTCAACTATAATCAATTTGAATCTGGGTAGCCAGAGTGGCTAGCAGGCACCATGTTGGAAAGAGCAATCAAAACCCACACTAGCTGGACAGACCCAAGGGCCTCAGCATTACCATTCACTCCATCGTGGCAGCTGGTAGACTTCAGATACCATTCTTGGTGTTTCTGGGCTGGGATTTTGTCTTTTGGGTCCAGGATCAGGGTGTTACAACTCAGGTAAAGGTAGAGAAGTAGTTTCATGGGGGAACTTTAAAAACAAAGGACTAGCTCCTAAACACTCTTTCCTCTAATTTCTAAATGTCATCTGACTCTTTAGAGATGAATGACATTCCCTACTCACTGCCCTCCTGAAAGGCTGGTGCAGGCTGTGGTAGCACAAAGGCGAGTGCCACTGGGAGGACTGCTGGCCACACGTGGAGGAGACCCTCCATGGTTCTGCATTGAATGTCAACTCCTTTTAGAAAGACAGTTTCTCATGAACACCTTTCCCTTCTCTGTGATGTCTGCTCCAGCAACCACACGTGTGCCCAGTCGTGGCTGGAGGTCAAGGATGCAAACCACCCCCTGGGGCATCTGGATTACTGTGGTGACCCTGACACATGCAAGTCCTGGCAACTTTGCTGGCTCTGGCCACACACATAGAGGGTAATTCAGGGACAGAACTGGGATTAGTGGTGCCAATGCAGAATGCCGTACACACACTCTGATACATATGTGGCCACCTGGCTGGATGGTGGCCTTCTTTCTTGAAGTTCTGAGAGTGCATTTCAGGGGCTTTTTAGAATTCTTAGAAATCAGCATTTCAGATCCTAAAAGAAGACAGTCCCTGGATTTCTGCAACGAACTTGCTGGGGGAGGGCATAATCACCAATCACACTTGGGTTCCCTCTGCTAAGTGTCGTATTCTTACCTATAGACTTCTGTCCTGTCCATCACCCTTGATGCCCTGTGGCACACTATAAGCAGGTGAGCTTTAGAAGTGTCAGGTGCCCCAGGGTCTCGGTATTTTCCTTTTCTATTGCTCCAGGGTTACTGTTTATAAAAGTGGATGCTCCAAAGATAATGACCAGAAAGCCAGAATAGAAATCTCACTGTTTTTCTTTGCCTCAGTCCAAATCCACTGAAAATTCATGTCCTGACCAGATAATTTCCTTCTACTGGAAAATGGGTTGGGGGTCTAAGGAAGTCAGTGAGTGACTTTGGGAAGGTCCAGACAGGAGAGAGACAGAAGGAAAAAAAGTTACAGGGTTGTTTCAGTCCCACAGCTGGCAGATTATAATCCAAGAAGTGCCAATGTTTCAGTCCAAGTTCAAAGACTAAAGAAGTCCTATGTTCCAGCTCAAATAGGAAGGCAGGAGGGTTTCCCTTTTATGCAGCCCTTTTGAGCTATGTAGGCCTTTAACTGATTGGGCAAGGCTCACCCACATTGGGAAGGAGAATCAGCTTTACTCAGTTTATCAATTCAAATGTCAATCTAATCCAGGGGTACACCCAGAATACTGTTTGACCAAATGTCTGGCACCTTGCTGTCCTGTTAAGTTGACACATGAAATTAACTATCATAAGTACCATGTAGTCAGCTTGTTGGGAGCTAAAGAATCAATGTGTATTAGGGAAAAGGAGATAGGAAGCCCACTTGAGAAGCTGGCAGCCAGAAAAGGGAGAAAATTCCACACTAATTGGAAGGGGCAGCAGGGTCAGCTAACAGGCCTTTAAACGATAAAGGAGACCTAACTTGACTCTTCATTGCTAACCCATGCAGATTTTTACTTTGCTATTCCCCCCAAAAAAGGAGGAATTGAACACACAATTTTCCATTTTAGTGTATTTACCCAAAGGTGAGCTTGCATTTTGGCAGGCAGGCGCGCTATTGGCAGAAGCAGGTGGTTCAGAAATGGTCAGGGGCAAAGGAAAATCAGCTCCTCCTCTAAACTGTGCTGTGGAAAATGGCATGTGCTGCTCACCAAGATCCAGGTAAGTGCCCTGTGCTCCTGGCTTTCCAGCACCGGTGCAGAGGGTCTCCTTCCCGCCAGCCTGTCGCTGCCTTGTGGTTTACTTAAACAAACACAGGCAAGCACACTTTTCAGGCATTGGTGCCAGATGCTGAGAAGGGGCCAAGGAAACTGCAGTTCTGTCAGCTGGACCAGGTGGTGAGCTAGTTACGGCCCGGCCCGGCACTACTCCCTATTTGTGTGTGTGTGTGTGTGTGTGTGTGTGTGTGTGTGTGTGTGAGAGAGAGAGAGAGAGAGAGAGAGAGAAACACACATAGTGAGCAATGACAATGGACAGACTGAGACCCTGAGAAGCCAGAAGGGCAGATAGTGATGAAATTGCCGACCATTTGCTAGAATTTTGGTTTGGGGCTTACCAGTGCTCCCCCACCCTCACTTCTGCCCACACAACTGGTTGGGCCTGGGTCCTCTGCCATTATGAACTAACTTTCTGGAAACCACATCTCTTCTGTCACCTAACCTCTTGAAGAAGACCATGAAAAACCCCTCAAACCACACTCGCGTCTGGTAGGTCAGGTGCCTCTCCCAAGCATCTTGTGTAGGCTGGCTGCCATGCATGCCCACTGCGTGTCTCTTCTCACTGGCTTTACTGTTTCCTTATTTTCATTTAAGAGACGATCCTTTCTGTATTTCTAGTGGAGACCCACTCATTAATCACAATGATACCCCCACATTTTCAACCATCACTATATATTATTATCATATCATCTGCATGATATAGAGTGACAGCTATTTTCTCAATTCTTTTTTGTACTGGGGATTGAATCCAGGGGCACTCTACCACTGAGTTATATCCCCAGCCAATTTTTTTTTTTTTTTGTGGTGCTGGGGTTTGGACTTAGGCCCTTGTACTTTCAAGGCAAACACTCTACAAACTGAACTATAGCCCCAGCCCCCCAGTCAATTTTTTAAAAAATGTTTTTACTTTGAGACAGGGTCTCACTGAGTTGCTTAGTGTATCACCAAGTGGCTGAGGTTGGCCTTGAACTTGTGATCCTCCTGCCTCAGCATCTGAGTCACTGGGATCATAGGGGTGTGCTACCATTTTTTTTTTTACAATACAATAACTAATTACACTCAAAGAATCTCACAAGAGTATATATTGAACACCTGTGTGCTCAGTTAAACCTCATGGGAAATACAATAAATATAAAACACATCCACCCTCAGGTTGATCACACACAAGACCCACAGGATGAGAAGTGATGGTTAACTGTCTTAGCTGGGTCAGCCACAGCACTGAAGAAGCCTGTGAGGCAGAGGGCATTTTCTCTGTTCTTACCCTGCTTCAACTTCTTGGGCTAGGTCACATCTTTATATGACTATAATTTTTCTATGCTACATCCTCAGTTCCATTGGCTCTGGTAACAGTGTGGTCCTCCATTGTTCCTTCTGTCCTAAGGGTAGTAATGTTAGGTGCCATGAATGGGTGAGCAAGCGTTATGGTTTAGATATGAGGTGCCCCCAAAATCTCATGTGTGAGATAATGCAAGAATTTTCAGAGGTGAAACATTATGAAAGGTGTAACCTAATTAGTGGATTAATCCAGTGGATTAACCGGACGGTAAGTATGGGCAGGTAGGATGTAGCACTGAGCCATGAGATTGGGTTTCTATTTTGCCCCTGGTGAACACAGCTTTCTCTGCTTCCTGGTGGCCATGTCCTGAGTGCTTCCCTTCTCCATGGTCTTCCTCCATGATGCTCTGCCTCACTTCTGGCCCAGAGTTACGGAGTTGGCCAACCCTGGACTGAATCTCTAAAACCATGAGCCAAAATAAATTTTTCCTTCTCAAAATTATTCTCTTCAGGTCTTTTGCTAACAGCAATGAAAAAAAAAAAAAAAAAGGACTGAAACAGTGTGTGTGTGTGTGTGTGTGAAAATTAAGGGTGACTAAAAACCACAGGGGGCCTTACCTGACAGGCAAGCACCTGTTGGATGGAGGCTTGGTATGTCAAGACCTCCACCAATCATAGTTACACCCCACTAAGAAAAATCACTGTTTCAAGCTCCGTCATACCCTACCAGGTGGCCTGCACCCTCCCTTATCACCCAACTGTCATAGCCCCCAATCACCCAGGCAACCCAAACACCAACACCCTCACACAGGAAGCCTGTTGAGGGCTATTCAGAGGTAATAAACTGATTGCCCGGGCCAGGAATTGAGGCAAAACCAGGGACTCCACTTCCTTAGAACCTCCTCTCTGAGCACCACCCGTCTTCTCTTCCAGGCAGGCTGTGCAATCCCTCTGCCGTCAGTCAAAAGTCAAGAGGTGGACCTGGGAAACATCCGTGAGACCCCCAGCAAAACTGAAGGGCAGGAAGGCACACTGATTTCTCTCGGCCAGGACCCACTCTCTCCTTTTCAGTGACACATCTGAGGTCTTTCAGGCATGATCACAAGAATCGGTGAGAAAGCACTGTGGAGATGCCTCAGTTTCCCAGCCGGCCCCATCCCTGTGACAGTAACTGTTTCCTGCTGTCACTCGTCTCCCTGTCCTCTCCTCTGTCCTTACTTCTCTTCCTCTGTACCTTGATGGGTGAATTCTGCTTCCTGTGGGGACCCTACAGACACAGTGAAGCTCAACAGAAGGTGCAGGCAGGGGGTTGCTTTGCTTGTTGGGAGAGATTCCAATGCATCAACCAGAACAAATATTTGTTTGATAGAGAAGAGAGGCCAGCCTCCCCTAGCAGGAGAGGAGGAGGAGCTTTGAAAGCAGACAGGCGACTCACTGGGAGGAGCGGGCCAGGGCTGGAAGTGAACAGCTGGCGCTTTGGTACAGACAAGTCTGATCTGTGCAGCTAATTTTTAGACTTTCAAAAAGTTAAATGAATCCTTCCTGGAGGCTTGTGCTTCCTGTCCTGTCACTTGTTTGAAAAGAGAGCTACATCAAAGCCCCAGGCACCAGAATTCCCCAGAACCCAAACTTCACAGCTCTGCTGGGGACCCCACATCCTCAGTGAGGAGGAAGCACGGGGTGAACAGGAACCTCCTCCTGCTTTAATTACTTCTGGTGCAATATTCTTTTTTTCGAACTTTGCTAATTGAAATTAAACAGCTCCACGTTTGGACAGGGACAACAAAGAATTCATTTTTCAGCCCTCTCTGATCTAACAGAGATTGACAGGCCGTGAGGAAACCAGGGGCGATTTCACTCCCATGGCCACTGGGCCGCCAGTGGTTTGGCTCAGCGCCAAACAAAGAGTGTGGAGGAGATGAAGCCTTCCTACCACCGCAGGGGCAATGCGAGCCAGGGGTCCACAGGACAAGTGACATGTTAAGTTAGTTCCATGCCATCTTTCCAAAAATGACCCCGTCGCCCAACTCTTCAGCAGTCTGAGATTACCAAGGTACCTACCACCATCTGCTGCCAGGGTCTAGGCGTGATCAAAGGAAGAAAAATGCTGGCCAAGTGGTTCTTTTCTGGGCAAGTTCTTTTCCAGGTAGTCAGTGGTGGTAAGGTGCAGTTTTATCAACCTGGGGCCAGACTAGTAAAAGGACTAGTAAAGGAAAAAGAAATCCTTCCAGGCACTTAGGGGTGTGCAAGGAGCTTTTGGACAAGTGGCCTCACTCAGCCTGTGCAGCAACGTACCGATGTAAGTCTTAGGAGACTATCTTCCCGTCAGAGCCAGAGGGCTCACATTTGTATGTGGGTATCACTAGAGACTTCTGGGCTTGTAGGTCTCTCTGCTTCCATTTCCTCATTAAGCAAATGAAAATATCACCTGATTCTCATTTAAGTGAGATATAATCAATTTAAGCATATCAATCTCTTTGGAAAAAAGCTCAGTTGATGTCAGGAAATAGTTATTCATGTGAATAGGAACAATAAAACCACGTGGGTTAAAAGAAGAGAACAACATTGCTCAAATTGTGACAACATCAACCTTAAGAGCAGTGAATGTCTGCAAATCTAAAGCTCTTGCCAAGTATAGGTCTCTGCGTGTGCGCACACGTGTGTGCACCTGCACACATGTGTAGACCTGCACACATGTGTAGGGTTAACTCACAATTATAAATTCTCCTGGGTAGTGGCATGAGAAGTAAAAAATCATTCATGTGTCTTTTCATGTACACATAACCAGAGAGGATTTCCCTGATCACACTAAAAAATAGTACTCTCTCACTCACCTCATTAATATCAATATGTACTGACTAGTTTATTCTTTACCTTCCCCAGTGAGAATATAAGCCCGCAGAGGGAAGAGGCTCTGTCTGTTTTGTTCACTGCTGACTCCTCAATTCCTACAACAGTGCCTGGTACACAGTAGGCACTCAATCAGAATGAATTTAATAGTGATATGGTATGAAATTCAATGTTAAGTATTTTGATTCTCCCCAAAGTTTTTATATAGAGAGTACTACAAGGTATCTATAAACTCCAGTCTTCTAAAAACTGTACTTTATAGAAACAGAAGCAATATTAAAGTAAATCTCTGGGGCTGGGGCTGTAGCTCAGTGGTAGAGCATTTGCCTGGCATGTGTGAGGCACTGGGTTTGATCCTCAGCACCGCATAACATTAAATAAATAAAGGTATTTAAAAAAGTAAATCTGAAGCAAAACAAACACAGCAAAGAAATACTCACTTGTTCTAATATTAAGGATGATATCAAAAAACGTCAACTTTGACTTATGTGGCAGAAGTGGACTCAAGAAGAAGATTCAAGGAAGAAGAGTCAGGTCATGATTGGCTGGCTCTGCTCTGACGATCCTGGTGGTGAGGTGTGTTTGATGTGGTGGCACTCAGAGTGACGAACCACTTCTTCCTGATGAACATCCTCACTCAGGTCACTGAAGAGTACACGGGACTCTAGATCTCAGTCGGTGGCATTCCACTCATCTGAGATGATCTTAAAATCCTAAAATATGATGTCTAGGACCCTTGAATAAACATGGTGGGGTGACTTCATGTGCTTATCTCTGCTGACGCCTGAGACCTTACTGAAAGGATTGTACTGGGATTTTAAAAAGGAATAAACCCACTTTTGAAAGAGAATGAAAGAGCTGACCCACTGGATGAAAGAGTTCAATGGATTCTGGAGGTTAGAAAGCAGATGACTGAATGAGGTGCCTCAGCTATCAAAAATTCACTGAGGAGGTGATGTGAACGGAGGACTTGGGATTTAGATAAAGGTATGGATAAAATCAGTGACCACAACACTTGGCCTTCTTCCCACCTCCAGGCTCAGTGCACAAAGCCCCAGCAGCGGGCATCTTCCCCTGGGCAGAAGGTCAAAGTCCCCTCAGTTGATCGACTGGGCAGCCCAAGGAAGCAGGTTCCCCACACTTGCATTCTGCACTAGTCACCCTAAAGTGAAGCCAATCAGCTGGCAGGTCCTGCTCCCATTCCCTGCAAAATGCCCCATTTAGCAAGGGACAGGCAAGGATTTTAAAGAAAATCCCTGAAATGAAAGGAAGAAACAAAAACAAAAAGAAAAGATACGAAGGAAATAGAGATCAAGTAGGAAGTAGAAAAAAAAACTTTAAAAAGGAAACAATCTCTCTTGCCTATCTTTAGAGAGACTGGAGAGGATATTACACAAAGGGAATTATTAGTAAATTACAAAGAAAATTTACAATTAAAAAAATAGAAGTGCTGAAATTTAAAAATGGGCTGGAAGAGTTAGCAGATAAATCAAGAATATCTCTTAGAAACTATAGCAAGAAGTAATAAAAAACACTTAATGAGAGAAGAGATAAGAGACATAAAAGATAAATCTATCTATTGAGGTTGGCAATTAATGGTCCTTGGGCTAAATCCAGACCATGGCCTATTTTGTGTATGTACCTTAAGATAGGAATTCTTTTTAAATTTGTAAATGGTTGTATACAAGAAGAAAGAGGAGGAGGAGAAGGAATATGATGATGCTGATGATGATAACAGTAATAACACCAACATTAGCAGCAATAATAATAATAATAATAATAATAATAATAATAAAGACCATCCATGGCCCACCAAGTCTAAAATGTTTACCATCTGGCCCTTTACAAAAACATTTGCTTGCCTCTGATCTAAAAGGTCTGATATTCAACAACTAGGAATTCTAGAAAGAGAGATATGATACAATGAGAAAGTAATTTTTAAACTTGAATTCTGTCCCTGAACAGATGTTAGGGGATATTAATATAAAGACATTTCAGATACGAAAAGACTTAGAAGATTTACCTTCCCAGGATATTTGTTTGGGAGAACTTGTTGCAAGGAGACTCCTTGGAAATAAGAGAGGAAATGACAAAGGAGACAAAGGATCCAGGAAACGGACTACGACCCAGGAAAATGGTGAAGGGAATTCTCAGGATGTCAACTGAGAGCAGGCCTAGGGATTAACTGGTCCATATCAGAGCGAGTGAGAGAAAAAAGGGCTCTAGGGAAAATCACAAGGGTGTGGTAAGCATCTTCATAAATGATTTTTTAATGACCTCAGACTCCTGGTAGTCATGCCCTTGTATAATCCTCTCCTCTGGAGCTGGACCAAGTGATTTGCTTCTAATAAATAGAATATGGGTAAAGTAATAGGATATTAATTCCATGGTGAAAGTTTAGAAAACTCTGGCTCCCATGTTATTTGCTCTAATGAAAGTCAGCTGCCATGCCATGAGCTGCCCCTCAGAGAGGTCCCCATAGCAAGAAAGTGAGGGAGATCCGTGGCCAAACTCTAGGAGGAACTGAACTCTGCTAACAACTATTCAAGTGACCTTGTAAGCAGATCCTGTCCTACTTGAACCCAGAGTTGACTAAAGCCCTGTCTGACACCTTGCTTGCAATCTTTGTTTTTTTTTTTTTTGGGGGGGGCTACCAGAGATTGAACTCAGGGGCAATTGGCCACTGAGCCACATCCCCAGCCCTATTTTGTATTTTACTTAGAGAGTTGCTTAGTGCCTCACTTTTGCTGAGGCTGGTTTTGAATATGAGATCCTCCTGCCTCAGCCCCCTGAGCTGCTGGGATTACAGGTGTGCAGCACCACGCCTGGCCTTAATTGCAATCTTAATGAAGGATCCTAAGTCAGAAAACCCTGCTAGTCCAAGTCTTATTGCTTTTCCATAGAAATGGTTGGAGAACAAATGCTCATTGTGGTACAAAGTTTGGGGGCAATTTGTTATGCAGTCATAGATAACACAAGGAGTTGAGTGAAAACCTGATATGATGGAATATTTTCAGGGAACTAAGTAGGTAGCAAACTTTGCATGCAAATAAAGAGCAAATAGAAACTTAAAGAATTTCTCAAAGTTGCAATGGAAAGAAAATGAAATTACAGTTTACTACTTGGCTCAATAGGGAGCAGTATTAACAAAATCACACTGGTATAAAAATTGAATATATGGCTAAAAAGAGGAATAATGTAACATAGAATGTGATAATTAAGTTCTAATTTATCATAATTTCTAACCCTGAAAATAAAAATAACACTTTAACTACATAATGTTCAAGTATAGAGGTAATATCAGAAGAAACAGCTGGAGGAGTTGAAGCTGGTTGCCCTTGTAGAGCAGAATATGGTAGTTTGTAGGAGAGGGTTTGGAAGGACACTCTTGTTCTTCATTACAAGTTTTTGCTATTATTGAGTATTTAACTTTGCATACATTACTTTGATGTCACCTTGGCCATCTGGATTGGTATGGAAACACAAAGAAATGCTAAGATAAATAAATGTTTAAAGGTTGAATACACAGGCAAAATTTAAATCAAGAAAACAAACATTTCTAAGTGTCTGAAGTAAAGAGGACTCATAGCACATGAAACCATATAGATCATGGGAGTAACTAGAAAAAAAATTTATGCCTTAAACCCCAGGGTTTAACTCACCGGGGCAGAGGCGCTAAGAAGATCTATAATGAGTCACCTTGAAAACAATTAAGAGATATGTAGTCAGAAAAACTCTGTCAGCCTCAGGATGCAGCACTGGGGGTCAGTGGGTAGAAGGAACTATGAGAAATCAGTATTTATAATGTGTATGTGTCTGAGGTGGCAAATTCCCTTACTAACCAGGCTTTATGGAAATTCAGATTCTAGAGACTATCACAGAAATTGATCTGAAACTATTCACTTCTATAGCATCCCAGCAAAATGATGGAGGTGAATCATAAAGACATATTCCCAACATAGGGCTTGAATAGGACCCTAGAGTGAAAACAGGTTAATTGACAAAGTGACAAAGCACAGAAGTAAATCCAATGTTATGAGAGATAGTTAGAAGATACAAGAATAGGGAGAGAGCACATCAAAGATCCAATAGCAATTAAATGAATACAAAAGAGAGTTAAATTATTTGCTTAAAAGATTCAAAGAGATGATGAAAGGAATAGAAAACTTTAAGGTGAGATTAGGGCATCATAAAAAAGAAAAAATGTTATTGTAGTTTTTAGAAATGAAAGATAATTTCAGAAATGAAAATTAGTCATAGAAATATATACCCTCAATGGTGGATCAGAGATTAGACATGGCTGAAATGAGAATGAGCAAATTGGAAGAGGGACAAGAGGAAATAAAAGTACTATATGAAGAGATAGATGCAAAATACCACAAAGAAAAAGTAATGGAAAGCTCAGAATGAAAATCTCCAACGCAGGTCTAGTAGAAATTATAGGGGGACGGGGTGGGGATAAGAGAGAGAGGGAGAGAAAGAGAGAGAGAAAGAAACAGGGAGGAAATATTTCAGAAAACAGATTAGAAATTCCAAACTGAAGGAGGACATGGGCTCTTAGATTGAAGAAGCATACAGACTCTCCAAGTGTGATAAACAGAACAAAACAAAAAAACAAACCCAAATCCAAGCCTACATACAGTATGGTGAAGCAGAGAACATTAGGAAATAAAAGCTTCCAGAAAGAAAGAAGCTGGTTCATCTACAAAAGAGCAGCCGTTAATCTGAGAGCTAAATTCTGTCAGAATAACTATCAAGAAGATAATGGAACAACTTTCAAAATGCTCAACGATAATAATTGACAATCTTGACTTTTCTATTTTACTCAATTGTCATTCAAAAACTGAGGTGATGAAAAGACATTTCCACTTATATAAAGATGAGCCTACTTGACTGAGTCCCTCACTGAATGAATAAATAGAGGAAATAGTTTTGAGAAGGAAAGTTAAACCAGAAGAAAAGAAGATGTGGGAAGCAACAGTGAACAAACAAGAAACAGGTGAAACACACTAGAAAATGAAGTGAGTATTAACTGCAGAAACGAATGAAAGCAAGTACTCAACCAACCAACAAATAACACATTTGGCTTATACAAAGGAATGGCGAAACTAAAATACTGGAAAATCACAATGAAAAAGATGGGTGGAGGAGGTAAGGAGGCAAGCTCAGGCATTTTGGGGTCTTGATTTTGGTCAGGAAAAGGATAAAGATACAATCAACTCTCGTCTTGTGTGTGTAGCTAGATGCCACTGCTCACCCGCATCTGGATTTTCTCTTCCTCCTGGTAAGAAGTGCTGAGATGAACTCAGCACTAAAGCACTTAAGCTCCCCTGTAAGTACATGGGACCACGTGACTGAGTCATGATTGATGGTGTGGGGTGGGTCCCTCCGAGGATCTCTACACCCCTTCCAGGCCTTGGCCCTAAAATGCCCCATGTGATCTTCCATACTCTTTCTGCTTGTTGGTTATCTGAGTGCAGAGGATCCTGTGCTGAGGACTCCAAGGAGACCTCAGGGGACAGAGAGCCACCAGGTGCAACAATCTTCTCTCCCAGAATCACTACCTGGAGGATAGTTGCCCTACTGCAAAAATCCACTTGAATTTTCCATTAGCAGAAATGATTTTGTTGTGTTAAGATGTTTATTTTGTTGTGTCAATCTGCTAGATTTTTTTGATTACCACAACTTAGCCTTTCCTATTTGACTAATACAGAAATTGATGCCTTGAAGAGAAGTGATGCTCTAATAACCTAAAATATGTGACACTGGCTTAGTGGTCAGGCAGCGAGTAGCCAGGACAGTGTTCTAGCTGGCTAGGAAGATGAGGCTCATGGGCTGCTGTGGTGAAACTCAGCTGTGGTAACAGAGCAGATACAAGGTCTCCTCTCAAGCTGGCGGCTCCAGAGGAAGAGTCTAGAAAGCAGACTATTAGTAATGTGTGTTGGTTTTTATTGGCAGCCTTTGCTAAGCTATTAAGGAGATGAACTCAGGAGAGAATTAGTAGGCTTGTAAGCAGAAATAAATGGGAGTAAAAAAGAGACCAGATATTTGCAAAGTCAAAGGGTTGAAAAAGCTCAGTGCTTCCAGGTCCCTGACAGAACAGGATGAAGACAAACAAGGAGAGGATGAGGCAGCCTTGAAAGCCACATCTAGAATAGAGCCCTGGTTGCAGTTATTGGCACACATACTACTGACTGGGCTGCAAACAGACCAGAGGCCTAGGCTAATTTTTGAGAGAACCATACTGCTAACATAACATCAGTCTGGATTAAAGAAGTTTTGCCTACTTGGGATATAAAACATCTTTAGTCTCTCCTGCCTAAGCAGAAAGTGGGCCATAGGCTGTTAAATCTACCCAGTTCTCCAAGAAGGGTGACCTTCACAGACCCATTTCAGATATGACCTTCAAACAAGGGATTTCTTCTGGGTCTCTACCAGGGAGGAGACCTTCATACAACTTGCCCATAGGATTCTAGCATTTGTTAAGAATGAATGATTATAGTATATCCCTTGTTCCTTTTGTAATAGGGAATTTGCAATTTTTGGAGTCATTTTGCTTCACTGCATGATACAGGTTGTGGGGAGAGAAGATAACTTCTTTTAGTTCATTGGTTGCCATGCCAAGAAAAGTCACATCCAACACGATAGAAAAGTCTTTGTGTTGTCCAGCGATCTTCGATTTGGAGCTGGATACAGACACTAGATGGGACTTGGGGTTTTCTGCCACGGAGACTGGTATGTTCTACCCATAGGAAGAAGAAATAAACTTGTTACTTATTGACCAGAGGGAGGGCTGTAGGAGAGATGGACAGAGAGTACTTACAAATACCAGGTTCTTGCCTTTTTAGATACACAACTGAACTAATTACTCTGCAATCCTGGCATCTAGGTTGAGACCCCAAGCTTGAAATCTGGCCAGTGGAGCACAGGTGTCCTGGTGAATGCTTAACAGAAGACAACATATGTGTTTATACTTGAGTGATGATAAATTTGTTAATATAAGGGATGGGTAGCACATTATTTACAATGAATAATCTTACAATTACATTTAAAATATATAATACCATGTAACTGATTGATTTGCTCAGAATGCTGTCACTGATTTTTATCAAATCCTTGCAAGGTAGCCACCTGTGGTTACAACTGATTAATGAGTGTAGATAAATGAATATATCTACATGAATATTGGGTTATGTTTCCTTTTATGCTAATGAGTAAGTGAAATAATGAAGATATATGTCAAAATTTACTTGTTTATCACTAATTTGGGCAACTTCTTGGCTGAATCAATCATCAATTTTCGAATACTGGAAGAAGATTTCCTCAATATTTTGTGCTATTCACCTGCAATGGCTACAGATGCAACCACATTGCAATTAATCTAGGTTACTAATACTTTACAACTTTTAAAAGTCTCTGGAAAATTAATAAAACAAAAAAATCAATCTGATTTATAGTGTTTGCCAATTTTCATGGTGTAAATACTCCACTGTGATTTATTCCAAACTACTAAAATGGCGTCAGCAAATGTGGAATCAGGAAGAGATGCTCAGCATTTGCCAATAAGATAATAAGAGATGTAAATCATCTCTATGATAGATAATGATAAATATAGTAAAACAGGGAATGATGAACTTTGAGTGATTACCTTTGTTTTCATTTTTATTTAATTATGTTTAATATTTTAATTTTAAATGGTACCTGTGCTTAATAATTATCTTGAAAATGCCTAAAATTTTAATAAGCTACCCTTATGAGCTGTAGTGAGTCAGCTCCAGCACACCCTAGGATGAAGTGTCCCACTTCCATGGCTGGCCTCTAAGATATGTAGTATAACCCTTCAGAGTCTCTCTTTTGGCCAGCCTAATGCAGAGGATCCAGGGAAGACACCAAGAATACCCTAGGAGACAGCTGAGCATGGATCTGGAGTTACTGGGGAATTGCCCAGAAATACTATCTTACCTTAAACTTTGTGTGATTGAGAAATAAGTGTTTGTCATGTCAAATCTCGGAAATTTAAACTGGGCATGGTGGCACACACCTGTAATCCCAATGACTCAGGAGGCTGAGGCAGGAGGATCGAGAGTTCAAAGTCAGCCTGAGCAACTCAGGCACTAAGCAATTCAGTGAGACCCTGTCTCTAAATAAAATACAAGAAAGGGCTGGAGATGTGGCTCAGTGGTTAAGTGCCCCTGAGTTCAATCCCTGGTACCAAACAAACAAAAAAAGAAACCTCTGAAAATTGAAATTCTTGATTATTATAAAACCTATCATGACTAATATGCTTTGAAAGAAAATTTTAAAAATTAAAAATGAAATGAAGAATCCATTTAATGGCAGTATTAAAAATAACTAAATCATAGTGGTCAATATTAGAAATAATAGTGATGTTATATATCATATTGAAAGCCAACTATTTTCAACATCATATCTAAAACTATGGGTATTTTGAATGCTGTTCATCTTGGCTTTCTTCCAATAGTGATCCCTATAATTTTCCTGTGTAAATCCAGGGCTTAAAAATATCTCAAAAACAATACTTCTGATGTCAAAATTTCACTTGTAGTTTATTAATTAATTTGATAAATGTTTGGAGCCAAAGACCGGAATCACAGGTATAGTTAAATTGTTGCTGTTGGTCACAAGTCTTCTGAAAAATACCCTTTGGCTTTAAGATAATTCTTGAAAGATCTTAACTGTAAAACTGCTAGATTTTTAGGTTCACATCTATGTACAAAAATATTATCTGACTCAATTAGGGCCTAAATCTAGAGTCTGTAGAGGTCTTTTCTCAGGGCATATTCTGACAATTCTTACACTAAGCTCAGGGAATTGGTGAGAAAAACACTCAAAATATCCTCTAATGAAAATTAAGAAATGTCCAGAAGTAAATCAAAATTTCAATAGGAAAACAGACATGTCTTGAGAAGCTATATTTTTCCCCCGGTTGAAGACTTCTTTAAAATTCTAAATATAAACATCTAACCCCAGGTTGAAGGTTTTTTAAAATTTCAAATATAACCATCTAACTTAGTGTGCGAACCACTGCAGAAAACACATGGGTGAGAGCAGATGCCTTCTTCCTACATTCATCTGCCCAGAGTTCCTGAGGCATCTACCAGGTGCAAGGTAGGCACCAGGCATGGGGAAGCTGCATGGTGGACAGGCCGGCACAGAGGGGGAGGTGTGGAATTGCTAGATGGGTGTTGGAAAGGGCATCCCAGGCTTAGGAAATGGTCTGAGCAAAGCGCACGACATATTTGAGAACTGGGTAATGCACTGGTGGGTTAAAAGGTCATAAAGTCCCAAGGGCACACTAAGGATTGTGGATTACAGTCTACAAACAAGGAGGAAAGAATCACTGCATGGACTCTTATGTTAGAGAGCTAGAGGCTCTGTAGAGGGCTAAATGCAGGAGGGAAGACTGTAGGCAGAAGACAGTTGGAGGCTTTTGCATTAATTTAGGTGACAGGGGTCTAAAGTTGGGCTGGAGGAATGGAATGAAGGTGTGGGCTCAGGACTTGTCCATTGACTGAACATGTGCTATGCTGGGGACTGCCTTGCAGGAGACTCCCGCGGCTTGATGGAAAATGTGAGGGAGGAGACATGTGCTCAGCCAGAGAGGTCATCCAAAGAGAGGTGAGGCACTCAAGGGGAAAGAGTTGAGGCTGGTGTTCCAGAGGAAGAACAAAGATGAAATAGGGTTTTGGAGTCATCTATAGGCAATGAGGAGCAGAGAGCTCCCACGGAGGAGAGCAGGAAAGACAGGAGACAGGGCAGAATGGATGGGCCATCTGGCCTCAGACTTCTGATGATATGGTCCCCTCCTTCCTGGAAGCATTACCTACCCAAAGAGGAAATTTTTTTTTTTTTTTTTTGTGGAACCAGGGATTGAACTCAGGGGCACTTGGCCACTGAGCCACATCCCCAGCCCTATTTTGTATTTTATTTAGAGACAGGGTCTCACTGAGTTGCTTAGGGCCTCGCTAAATTGCTGAGGCTGAGTTTGAACTTACAATCCTCCCAGCCTCAGCCTCCCGAGTCGCTGGGATTACAGGCGTGTGCCACCACTCCCGGCCCAAAGAGGGGATTCTGTGGGGAAATTAAAGACATGAATTTAAACCTGCCAGTTTAGATGGTGTGCTTTAAAATTGTCATATTCCATGTTTTGCAAGATTGAAGAAACAGACACTCTCATGTTGTACTGTTGGAAGTAAACTTGTATAACTCTTTCAAAAGTAACTTGGAAAGAAATACCAAGAGGATTAAAAAGAATTATATTCTTTAAATTGGTAATTCCTCATACTATTCCACAGAAAATAATTCCCAATTTAAAAAACTTTCTGTACAAAGATATCCATCACAAAGTATCTGTGATAAGAGTTTGAGAATTAGAGGAGATGCCCAACCACAGCAGAGTGATTTAGTAAATGATGACAGATCTCCTAGATAGAATATTAAATAGCCATTAAAAACAGTGTTCAAAAGGAGTTTGTTTCTTACGTTATAATGCTAAATGGGAAAGAACTGATAGTCAGTATCATCATGAATACAGAAAAGGAAGCCAAAAATCATGAAGAGAAAAACGCCTAGAAGAAAAGAGCATACAATTTTAAAAGTGACTGTCTGGCCGGGCGTGGTGGCGCACGCCTGTAATCCAAGCGACTTGGGAGGCTGAGTCAGGAGGATCGCAAGTTCAAAGCCAGCCTCAGCAACTTAGTGAGGCCCTAAGCAACTCAGTGAGACCCTGTCTCTAAATAAAATACAAAATAGGGCTGGGGATGTGGCTCAGTGGCCAAGTGTCCCTGAGTTCAATCCCTGGTTCCAAAAAAAAAAAAAAAAAAGACTGTCTTTAGGCAGTGAACTTGGTTTTCTCTTATGTGATCCATTCTTTTGCGTTTCCCAAATTTTCTACATAAGCATTTATTGACTGTTTAATCAGAAAAATAAGGTCTAACTAGCAAATGCAGAATGAAGACCAAAGAAGTCTTGCTGGTGAAAAAGTATCAAGAGATATGTGATTGTCACAGTACTGGGGCACTTCTTTTTGGACCCTACCATGATGCAAGGTGGACAGGGCTGCAGCCCTGTGGATCTGGTGCCCCAAACTCTGCAGAGACATCCAGGGACCCAAGGCTCTGAACAAATGGCTGTGTGCTAATAAGACACCCTGTGAGCTGCTTTTTCCACGTGTATTTCCCCCTATTAACCATCTGCTTTAGGAAAGGCTAGGTCACCAAGCAAAAGTACCCTCTAGACATTGTCACTCAGGGTGACTGTTCCCCAGAACTCTTAATTTCCTGGGATTGTGACATGCCCTGCCTTTCTTGCAGCAGCTCAGGGAGTCTAGTGACAGCACAGGCGGGGGAGGGGAGCAGAGTGCGTGTGATTGTTCCAAGACACAGCATAAGCCCATGAAGTCTGAAAGGTTAAGCAAAGACTGAGGCATGAAGAGTGAAAATTCTCCATTCAACAATAATCTCCCCCCTTGTCTGTTCTTAAAATGGAAAGAAAGGGTGCAAGATGACATTAGGCACTTTAAAATATGCAAAATTAGGAGCTGGTGCAGACCTCATTAACACCCGCCTCCAACATCATTAAGATGTTTCCAAGAAAATTAATTGAGAGACTCATTAAAAATAAATTAAGAAAAATGTGTTGCAGAGCGCCCGCACTCAGCTCATAAATCACAGCTCAGAGCCCCGGCCCGCTGCTCCGGCAATTAACTCCAACCTATTTGTTTTATCCTTACTGTGAAAATTAGAAAGCAGACGTGGAGATTAGATTAGGGACGTCTGTCAAGCGGAACTTGGAGTGAATATTTTAGGATACAAAATGGAAACCAGGAAAACAAAGAAAGCAGAGATTTCATTCTGAGGAGCTTGTCTTTGAAAAGTGACAGGCAGATGAGGGGTGTCGCAGGAGAGAGCGTGGGGGAGGAGGAGGGAGGGGGTGTGCTGGGGAAGAACAGACGCTTGAACTGCTCTGACCAGGAAGAGCTGGGTGCATTTGCATGATAAATATAAACAGATCCTCAGCTCAGTAAAGTTGGCACTAAGACATAAAATAGATGTTCCGATGATCCTTGCATATGTCATACTTCAGGGTTGAGACCTGCAGACATTTGGCTTAATCACTCAAAACAGTTATTGGGCTCCTGTAGTACGTTACATATCGGTGAGGCTACGTTTGCCTCTGCGGGATGTGAAGCGTGCCAGCCCCTTCCCTGTATTTCTTATTCCACAGCAATCAGCCAGCAACTGCTGAGTAGCAGGCACTTCCGGGGCTCATTCGTGTGTATTGTCTCATTTAACTTTTATATTTCCAAAAAAGAAAACCACTTTATAAGATATGAAAACTGAGACTCAAAGGATTGCCCTTTGAGAACAGGGCGGGTCACTTGGTCAGTCCATGGTGGAGTTGGGTTTGCAACTGGTGCTTGAACCTGAGGCCAATATAGCCCTTGGTGACACAGCTTTTAATTCACAACTATATTTGGGTCAACTGTAGTTTTCAAATTTCAAACTAGAAGGCATTTTTGTTCTCTTTCTTGCTCCCTTTATCTCTTCCTTTCATGAGTATTTATTTCACACTTAAAATATGCCAGGGGATAAAATGGCAGCCTTGTTGAGTTTAGGAAAACAGGTGCTGAGTAAAGTCCTTGGGCTGCTTTAAAGGCTGTTCTCGAGCTCAGTGCAAAGGGAAATAGACTGTCCATCACTGAGGTCATTTATTGAATGTCCCCTATATAACAGCACTGAAGACCCAGAGTTGGGCTGCTCGCTCTCCTACTTGGCAGCTCTCAGTTTCAGTGGGTTAATTAACCTCTCAGTTTCCACCTCTGTAAAATGGGAATAATACTGGTACTTACCTGAGATTTATTTTCGGATGAAATGAGAAAATCTCTGGGAACCCGTTAGCAAAATGCCTAGCTCAAAGTAAGCACTGAGTAAATGTCAGTGGTTATTATTTAGAGGTGACATTTAAGTTGGCCCTTAAAGGACCAGGAGGAATTTCAATGAGAATTCCATTTCTAGAGATAGCTGCACCCTTGTGGGTAGTACTTAAAATTATTGGGATTTTCAAATAGAAGAGAGAGTGGATAATCTTGGGCATTAATAAGCATCAGACCATGTCATGAGGATGCACAAACTCACTGTGCCTAGGGTATGCTGCTCTGGACTGAGTGGGAGAGGAGGGCAGTAGGGCAAGGATGGTGGCAGTTTTGATTTCTTTCCTCCAAAACAGCTAAAGGCCCTGGGGGAGAAAGGTAGAGGCCGAGGAGGTGTGTCCCATCACATGTTTTGTTCCACGACTCCTTCCTGCTTTGCCTGGGGAACAGCTGGGGTCAGCAGTTGGTCATAGGCATCAGTAACCGTTGCAAGCTCAGGGGCAGGGCAGTGGATCACCATTTTTCATTTTGTTTTAATCTAGCTTTTGAAAGACTGGGTATAATTCTTCATAACAGATATGCAAACCCATCCTTACTTGCAATTAACTCTGGAACTATTCAGAAGATGCCAATACTCAAGCTGAAACTCACCTGGATGTTCTGAGATGATTCTCACAGGTATTTACATTACAGGTGATGTTCTTTATGACCCATCAGTGACTATGCTGCAAGGAATTATTCAGTATACTGAATATGATCTTTGTCAAGAACCAAGGCTAGACCAAGGCAAATTTTGAAATACATGAAATGTGAAAATAAAATACTTTCTAGTTGGGTATGAAAAAGACTAAAAATACTAGACCTAAACTGGGCGCGATGGTGCACGCCTGTAATCCCAGTGACTCAGGAGGCTGAGGCAGGAGGATTGCGAGTTTATTTATTTATTTATTTATTTATTTATTTATTTTTTAATCCTTAAATTATTTTATTTTATTTATTTTTTTTTTTTAATTTTTTTTTATTTGCTTATTGATTCATTGAACACAAATGGAGTACAGCTATTGTTTCTCTGGTTGTACACAAAGTAGTCACGCCATATGTGCATTCATACATGTACACAGGGCAATGATGTCTGTCACACATTCTGTTATTATTCTTACCCCCCCACCCCAACCCCATCCCTTCCTTCCCTCTATGCTATCTTTCCTCCATTCTTGCCACCCTTCCCCCCACATTATGCATTATCATTCATTTATCAGAGAGACCATTTGGCCTTTGGATTTTTGGGATTGCCTGATCTCACTTAGCATAACAGTCTCCAACATCATCCATTTACCTACAAATGCCATAATTTTATTCTTCTTTATGGCTGAATAATATTCCATTGTGTATATATACCACAGTTTCTTTATCCATTCATCTATTGAAGGGCATCTAGGTTGGTTCCATAATCTAGCTATTGTGAATTGAGCAGCTATGAACATTGATGTGGCTGCATCACTGTAGTAATCTGATTTTAAGCTACTCTTAGCAAATTCAAAAACATAGAGATACTACCTTGTATACTATCAGGATTGCGAGTTTAAAACCAGCCTCAGCAACTTAGCGAGACCCTAAGTAACTCAATGAGACCCTGTCTCTAAATAAAATTCAAAAAATAGGGCTGGGGATGTGGCTCAGAGGCTGAGTGCCCCTGAGTTCAACCCACAGTTCCAAAATAAAACAAAACAAAACAAAACAAAAAAAAAAGAAAAGAAAAAAATACTAGACTTACTAAAGCCATGCCAGGGGAGGGCTGCCAAGTGGCCGGCCACAAGAACTACAAAAACTGGGCTGCAGGAATTACTTTCTGGAACTTCAAATTTTATTCTGCAAGGAATAACAATATACAAGAGAAAATTATTAGCTAGTGCTAGATATTTGCTTCTTGAAGCTTCCTGTCTCTATCTTGAAGCTTAGAGGTCTGTTGAATGGTGATTGCCTGGGCATGATAACCCTGAAAGACCTTGCACACCGTTCAGAGGACAGACTTTGACAGTGGAAAGGAAGTACACATTCACAGCCCTGGGCAGCAGAACAGTCGTACCACACCGAGTTCTCCAAAGCTGCAAATGAAATCCACTCCAAAAATTTGCTGGGCTGATGATGGCAACATTTCACAGGTATTTTCTGTAACCCTGTCCTCTCCTTGGCTCCACGTTCAAATAGGTGCCATGTTCTCTGGATTCTATGTCCTCTGTTATCTGCTGCAACCCTTTGTCTTCCATGTCCCTCCATTCTAGTTTGGCTTTCTCCTGTCTGGGCTCTTGTAAAAGCCTCCTACTAACTTTTCCCTTCCTCAGTCTCTCCTCATTTCCTCCACCAATGGATAAATTATCTTATAGTATTGACATAATCATGTCACTCCTCTATCTCAAGAAAAAAGTTCATTTCTCTACTTTGCCACTTGGATCCACTCACAGGTGATCTTCCCAGGCGTATCTCTCACTATGGGGATATGCATTTTTGAATCTCACAGTTTGTTGCTCAGACTAGTTGTTTCCCAAGCACACCCTGCAATTTTCCCACAACTTTTATTCTTCTACTACCTTTGCCACACCTGCCTCAATCCATCTCTGTCTGATGAATTTTAGCCTCTTTTTCAAAACCCAGTTGGAATTCTCATTTTCATAACTCTTCCGTGACCTTGCTCCCCATGCCCATCTTAGAGAGAAATAATTCACTTCTAGATTTTGCACAGTGCCTGCCGATACTTGTTGAATGATTGAACAAACTTGCTTATAGCAATTAGCACATTGTCCCTTACATCTCAGTTGGCTGCAGGATATGCATGAGCCTGTCACTTCACTAGATTCTAAGCTCCTTAAAGAGGCCTTTATGTCCTCCCAGAACCAGTACCTTGTGCATGGTGGAGCACCCTGAACTTTAGTATACTTTACTCAAAATGAAATTTAAGTGTGGTGACACATTATTGCATATGTTCTTGGTTACTTACGTAATCAAAATGATGGAGAATTGATGGCACCTGTAGATTGACTGACTGGTAAGACAGTGGTGGAGTTGAGGCATCTCCCTGACTCCTGGTCTAGTATTTTTGAGTCCATTGCACTTCTCCATAAATAATGAGAACACTTCAGAACATTTGCTTATTTAACTACCTAAAAGAAGATAGCAATGTCTGGGCAGGATCAACCATGATCTTTTCCCACATCTCACGTGACACACAGATGGCATAATGGTGCCAGCAGTGCCTAAGACCCTTGTCTTCACTTAGACTCTGAGCTCAAGCTTTACATCTTTCATATTGACAAAATGAAAGGAATTTAAGAAGCCAACAGCCCCTCACAAAATCCTAGGTCTCATTTAGACATAACCCTCCATGCATAATATATAGATGCTAGATGCATGGTCGCATTTCAAGAAATCAGGCTGGGTTGCAGAGGGACAAATCATCACATTTTGTTCCTTCACCTGAAGGCCACATGTGCATGCCTTCCCTTGAGCCTGTACACACACAGAGCAGTGAGCTTTGGGGACAAAAGTGTCTGTATGCCACCAGTAATGGTTCTCTGACATGCCCTGGCTCAGTTTCTTCCTATCAGTGCTGTGTTTCTGTGGAACACGGTCCTCCCCAGCTGGAGACCACAGCCTGGGCTGTGAAGTCCATCCTCCCTGTCAAGGACATACTTTTATGCTTTATTATCTGACTGGACTGGTCCAGGTTTTATGAGCATTGTATGAGCATTCCTCTGGGAATTATGTGTTTACTGGATGATTCCAGGCTATGGCTACCTTTTGTTGCTACACAGTTATTATCTAGGGTCTCCAGTGGTAATAATTAGAGCAATTAGCATAGTGAATGGCTTTGGACTGATTGATTCCCTTAAGCTCATACACAGGTAGGAAAGACTTAACTGCCCTGGTTCTGTCAGGGTCCAAAGGATGCCTCAGCCTCTGCTGCTTAGTCAAGCATTTCCGGGATTAATTTTCATCAAAAAGACCCTGATACTAATGACAAGTGACTATTTCTGCCCTCATCTGCAATTTTATATTAATGTCCTTTTTCTTGCTTCTCACTAAAGGATATAGGGACATTGCCAAAAGCTTATGTTTGTCCCCAGGACACAGTTTTAAATTTTAATTTCAGAATTGTTTCTTTGTAAGAACCTTATTTCTCTCTTAGAATACAAAATATTTGAGGAGAAAAATAGCTTTTTCTTTTTTGGTAACCAAATCTGTGGGTAGTTGAAGTCATATAATAAACAAATAAGCAAATATTTCCACATCTGAAGTATCAATATTCTAGGAATTCACAAGCAACATTTAAACTTGAACCTGGCACATGTCATGAGAAGCCTTTTGTGAATTCCTTAATGCCCTGATCTACATAGCAAAAATGGGGATGATAATGCTTGTCTCAAAAGGTTTCAGTGATGATGAGAAAATTTTTGTGAAAGTTCCCAGCAGTGCTTGGACGTTGACTGCATTGGAGCACATTGTCATATTACTAGAGAGCAGAGACGACTATCAAAGAACCCATCCTCCTTAAATGCCCAAGAAAATGTAATCAAAGTCAGTAAAATTTAATATATCTCTTTTATGCCCCGCTGCCTAATTTCTTTGGTACTTTCAAAACAAAACAAAACAAAACAAAACAAAACAAAACAAAACAAAACGAACAAAAAAATCCCCAACCCTATAGCCTAATGATTTTAGGAATTGTAAAGAATGTTTACTTTAAACTTCTTCATTTAGTAGGCAAAGAAACTGAGATCCAAGGCAGTTTACTTTAAGATTATTTGGCTGACAATTAGCACAGGTTGATTTCCCTTACATCGCACACACAATAGTTTACGCTGTGATTCTGCAAGGCTCACTAAAGAACTGATCTTTCCTTTTGAATCTAGGCTGGGAATGGCAGCAATTCACCTTGAATTTTAAAAAACTTTTTGTTATGCTTCCAGAGATTAAAGGAATATATGCTCACTCTGGAAAATCTAGAGTAAAAGTGTAAGAAAGAAAATGAGAATTACCTACAGTCCTAAGACACAGTGATAAACACTTCTAACATTTCAGTTATGTTTAATATGGGAATAATTCCACACTTATTTTTGTACTTGAGGAGTTTTTTTCATTTGACATTATTCTATAAACATTTCCCACTTATCTTTAAATAGTCTTTGAAAATAAGATTTCCAAGGGCCGCATCACATTCTTCCATGTGACAACAGAGTGGCATGCCATTAGGAGTCAGACAGATTGGGCTGGAGTTCCAGTCCCACCCCTTTACATCTGGGTGATGCAAATCAGCTACTTACCTTCATTAAGCCTCACATCTGCACAATATTGACAATAGTCACCACATGTGGATTCTATGAAGGTTAAATGCTGCAGGGTACGTGGGTACTTTGCATAGTGTCTGCACACCATAAGCCCTCAATAAATGGTAGCTCTTTATTATTATTTTATCACCTTCTTATTGGACATTTAGGTTGTTTCCAGTTATAAATAAACACCAGGAGAAATGTCTTCCCAACAGCCACCAGTGTAATCTTCCTGAAATGTATATCATAGTTACTGCTGTGCTTAAAATCTTCCGTAGCTTCCCAGGAAGGTTTTCAAACTTTCCTTTCAGCAGTAGAACCCTTGTTTTAAATATCATAAGTAGCACTTTCCAGGGAACTTGGGTTGTGACAAGGTAGAGTTTGGAGCCTGGAGCAGTTCCCAGTTTTGCCCAACCCACCTCCTGCACATCATTTCCTCCAGGAAGCCCTCCCAGCCCCAACCTGGCAAGAAGTTCCTCTTCCCTGTTCCCAGGATACCCAGCCAAGTTCTTTACCAGTGGGTGCCACACCCTCTTGGTGCTGTGGGACAGGAGCTCTTAGAGGATAGAGCTCCTTATCTTATTGACCACTGGGTTTCCAGTCCCCCTTATAGTGTCGGTACTGACAGATGCTCATGAAAAAATTTTGGAGTACCTCTTATTTCCTTATGATAGTTTCGTAGAAGCAGGATTACCTAGTCCAAGGGAATGAACGTTTTCAGGCCTCTTAATGCATTCTTGATAAGATTTATTACAAAAATTTGTAAGACATTCATTTGAAAAGTGACTGTCTCCCTTTTATCTGCTAGTGTTTGCTGTTTGTGATGGGGAGATAGCTAAAGAAGCCAATTTTTGAATGGCAAAAATTGACTATGTTTTTGCAGTGCCTGATTTGGTTTAAGTTAGACAGATGTATCATCATTTGGGGTGACCAGTATAGAGTGGGGCCCTAAAAATGTTGTTGTCCAATGGCACGTTAACAGACAGTTGGAGATACACAAAGGATGGTGACTTTAGCCTCTTCCCACCCACGTAATTTCTTTTTTTTTT
>JAJEJO010000309.1:525480-547300 GCA_020662805.1 Glaucomys volans | reverse complement strand
TGAAAGCAGGATCTCAAAGATATATTCATATACTTTTGTTTATAGCAGCATAATTCACAATAGACAAAGGTAGAAGGAAACTGTGTCCACTGATGGGTGAACAGGTAATAAGAAGTGGAATATAAATGCGATTGCATATTATTCAGCCTTAAAAGGGAAAGAAATTCTAACATACACTACAATGAACCTTTTTTTCCTTCCCCCTCCCCCTCCCATCCCATTTTCCTCTACACCATCCATACTTCCTCCATTCTTTTCTTATCCTCCCAATGTAACACCCCCCCACCCCGGTTATGTATCAGCATTCACTGATCAGAGAAAACATTCAGCCTTTGGTTTTTGGGGCTTGGCTTATTTCACTTAGCATGATATTCTCCAACTCCTCCCATTTACCAGCAAATGCCATAGTTTTATTCTTCTTTATGGCTCAGTAATATTCCATTGTGCATATATACCACAGTTTCTTTATCCATTCTTCAATTGAAGGGCATCTAGGTTGGTTCCACAGTCTAGCTATTGTGAATTGAGCAGCTATGAACATAGATGTGGCTGAATCCCTATACTTTGCTGATTTTAAGACCTTTGGGTATAAACTGAGGAGTGGGATAGCTGGGTCAAATGGTGGGTCCATTCCAAGTTTTTTGAGGAATCTCCATACTGCTTTCCAGAGTGGCTGCACCAATTTGCAACTCCACCAGCAATGTACGAATGTGCCTTTTCCCCCACATCCACACCAACACATATTATTGCTTGTATTCCTGATAATTGCCATTCTAATTGGAGTTAGATGAAATCTTAGGGTGGTTTTAATTTGCATTTCTTTAATTACTAGAGATGATGAGCACTTTTTCATATGTTTGCTGATCACGTGTATATCATCTTCTGTAAAGTGTCTGCCCAGTTCCTTAGCCCATTTATTGATTGGGTTCTTTGTATTTTTGGTGTAAAGTTTTGTAAGTTCTTTATAAATTTTGGAGATCAGTGCTCTGTCTGAAGTGTGTGGGAAAAAGATTTTTTCCCACTCTGTAAGCTCTGTAAAAAGCTTTTTAGTTTGAATCCATCCCATTTATTGATTCTTCCTTTTATTTCTTGTGCTCCGATGGTCTTGTTGAGAAAGTCTGGTCCTAAGTCAATATGAAGAAGATTCGGGCCTACTATTTCTTCTATTTGGCGAAGAGTCTCAGGTCTAATTCCTAGATCCTTGATCCATTTTGAGTTGAGTTTTGTACAGGGTGAGAGATAGGGATTTAATTTCATTTTATCGCATATGGATGTCCAGTTTTGCCAGCACCATTTGTTGAAGAGGCTATCTTTTCTCCATTGTATGTTTTTGGCACCTTTGTCTAGTATGATCTAACTGTACTTATGTGGGTTTGTCTCTGTGTCTTCTATACAATGAACCTTGAGAATATTATGCTAACTGAAATAAGTCAATCACAGAAGTATAAATGATTCTAACACACTATGCTACATAGTATTCCAAACACTACAGATTCAGCCAGGGGAGTTATTGTTTAATGGGGACAGAGTATCAGTTTTACAAGAGGAGTTCAGGGGATGGATGGTGGTGATGTAGCATAACAGTGTGAATGTACTCAATGCCACCCACTTGTACACTTTTACGTCACGAAGACAGTCCATTTTATGTAGATTTTGCCATGATTTAAAAGAACAAACCAAAAAATGATGACATAATAACTTTTCTAAATACACATGTGATTATGCTATCTAACCTACGCATAAAAGTCCGGTTGCTCTTCATTTAGCCACTGAACCAAGCCCAAGCTCATCAGATCTCAGGATTGCTCTAATGAGGATTTTAAAATCATAAATGCAAAGTGCTTAATTATGTAGTACCATCTACATAATTCGGGATCTAATACAGGATAAGAGCTCAATAATTGGATGTTATTACCATTATTACAGTGTTACCTGGCTTCTCCCTACCTCTCCAGCCTTCTCTTCTGCCATTTCCAACCTTGTTTCAATTTCAGCAGGAATGCTGACTAGGTCATGCAGTGTCACACGTGTGTGTCACACAGGTTGTTTTCTTGCCTCTACTTGTTAACATTTATCCTTCAAAATCCAATTCAAACATCACCTTTCCCCTGAAGACTTCCTTGCCTCCAATAGATGTCTTCACCCTCCTTTCTAGAAGTTCTTTCTGTTTGTAAATGTTTCTGTTGTTGCTCCTACTGCAGTGTCATGTAAGTAGTGGGTTTCCATGCCCCTTCCAATATTGGCAAGCAGATTTGGGGCAGAAAACTGTGGTAATCATCACTTCATTCCTTAGGATTTTATATTGAATGTGGCATAAAGTAGATGATCAACCAAATGTTTCCTCAATATGACAAGCACTTCCTTGGGTATTTTTACAAATTTTATCCCATATAATCCTCAAAACAATATTTATGAGGAATATAATATTGCCCTGTTTTTTTCAGGTGAAAGAAATCCAGGTTCAGAAAAGTTAGTAATTTAAGGCCACACAGCAGTGAGATCAGAACCATAATTTAGCACTTCTTTTCCCCCTGCTTCTGAAACCTTGTTCTTTTTCTTTTTTTGGTACTGGGGAGTGAACCCAGGAATACTTAACCACTGAGCTATATCTCCAGCCCATTTTATTTTTTATTTTGAAACAGGGTCTCACTAAGTTGCTTAGGACCTTGCTAAATTGCTGAGGCTCTTCTCAGACTTGTGATCCTCCTGCCTCAGGCTCCTGAGTTGCTGGGATTATAGGCATGTACCACCATGCCTAGCTGAAATCTTCTTGCCACACCATATTACATCATTACAATCAATATTTTCCTCATGGAGGGAGTGTAAAGAAAACAGAAAAGTGAGAGTTAAATTCTGGGGCTGCTCAGATTTGGAGGAAAAGAAAAAGAAAGCAAATAGCTGCAAATTACAAGAAAAAAAAAAACCACTAATACGAACCCAATAAAAAAGCAAGAAGAATGTTTTAAGGGAAAAGTAGTAGCCATGCAAGGTAAAAGAAGACAGGAAGAAAAGACCATTTTATTTTTCAGTATGGTCCTTCTCATTGAAAGTGTCAAGGGCACAGGTCCATTTGGAAATCTAATTATTGAATGAGGAAGGGAAGAAATGGTAAAGAAATGGAGGCAGATTAGAACACCATTGCAGTAGGGAAAAGAAGAAAATGGGGAAGTCCTTAGGAAGGCAGCTGGGTTGAGAGGAGAATCCAGAGGGTCTGAAAGGAAGGGGGCAGGAGGACAGGGAAGTGGTCCATGGACTCCAAGGTGCTAGCAGGAGCCAAGTACTTATTCTGACGTCTGGAAGGGAGAACAGGCCCCTTTCCCCATTTCCCACCTCCTGCCACTCTCTCATTTTTCTTGGTCTCTTTCCTCCTCTTCTCATTCCCATATTCATTCATAGATTGACTCCCATTCTTCCTTCTTCCTTCTCTCTCTTATTACTTTTGTTCTGTCTTATTCCTCCTTAAAGCAATTGTTAATACCCCCCACTAACTTTATTGTCATTCATAATCAAAGAAATTGCAGACTATCTACTTGATGTGTTAACAGCAATACCCTAGGACTTGGCAGCTTGAAAAGCGAGTTTAGCCAGAAAGGAAGGACCCAGTCAGGGCTATCTTGTCTGGTGTTTGAAACCTTCCCAAGACTCTGATGCAATGATTTTGCATGTGAATGTGCTCAGGTACATTTGGGGGGGGGGGCATGGGGATTCCACTGCTTTTATAGATTCTTAGAAGGAAGTAGGATCAAAAAGTTTCTCAGCCCCACAGCCTTTCACCTCTGTCAAACTTAGTTCCTCAGTTTCAGCTTCTTTATAATAATTTACATCCTTGATTTTGATAATGACATACCTCAAAACCTTTTGTTTGTAAAGAGTAGGGTTAACCATAGGAATCTCAGCTAAGCAACTTTCTGAAATACAAAATGACTCAAATTCCAGTGTGACATTCCAATCTTCTTTGTTGCTTATCAGAAACCTTAGATAATTTGATTTAAGATGGTATCAGAATACTAATGCAGTTTAATTCCTTTGTAAACTTGTTTACTCTGAAGTGCAAAGGCCAGAGTTCCCTATTGAAATGAAATTCCTTTAGCACTGTTCTGACAAAGGAGAGTAATTCCAGATTATGTTGAAAGTAGTTCAGTATCTGTTTCTTGAAATAAATATGTTTGGTTCAAGTCCCAGCACCAAAAACAAATAAACAAACAAGCAAAAAAAAAAAACAAAAAAACAAAACAAAGCCCCCACACACAAACAAAGCAACAAAAACTCAAACTGTATTTGCATTTTGATAATGAAGATGCTGGAAAAATAGGCACTTAGTTCAATGGTATCAAAAACATTAAAAGAGGATCGGAAAAATCAACTAACTGAATTTTTAAATTTTTACTTCTCAGTACATAATAAACTCCTAATCACTTCTCAGATTTTTGGCTAAGATCAAGTGTGGATCATAAACTACTAGAGATCAGGGATCATTCTGTTCAGCATTATATTCCCCATACTTTATACATAGTAATCATTCAATAAATATTTATCTGGCTCAAATAATTAATTGAGAAGCCATTAAAACTCAACTCAATAAAAGGAGTGAACTAAAACATGACCTGAGCCAATCAGAAATCAGAAAATCACCAACCATCCTCTAACTAGTTACTATCCACTTTAACCAATCAAATATTTTCTTTCCCTTGCCTCAGCCAACACTGGAGCCAGAATTGAGGACAGGCAATTAATGTAGAATAAGAAATCTGGTCAAATCGAGGAATGAAGGCCATCTGAGTCTGGGAAGTTGGAGACCGCCCCTGGGAGATTGGAATATCAGTGTCTCCAGTGCCCTTTTGATCACCAAGGTTTCCTGGAGGGCCTAACTGACCCTCCCAAAAAGCTACAGGCAGGGAATTTCTAATTAATGGAGCCTGGGCCCCAACCTTTCTGAATCACTCCATTTGGCTCTCCCCCTGCCCATCTGCTTCTCACCTGTTTGCCTGGGCCTAGTTGGGTAGGCAGGGAGGAGAGAGATAAGAGGGGAGAGTACAGGAGAACAAAGGAGACCCTAATCTATAAAAGATGCTGGGCGCACTCACTTCTTGGGATTCTAGAACATCTGCCATGGCCCCTTTCTCCCTCCTGGGAGAAGTCTGTGTTACTACTTTTAAATTAAATCTGCCTAATATATGCTTGCCTTGGTGTGCTTCTCTGACATATACTTCAACATCCGAGGAAGCACAACTCATCACTGATAACCTGGGGTATCAACACCTCATAAAACTTTCCCCCCACACCTTCTTGGTGGGGCACTGAATTCCTTGTGGTCTGCTGCTGCCCAGTTCATGAATTGTAGTCTACTCAAAAACACCCTTAAAATTTTAATGTACCTAAGCTTATCTTTTAACAATCAAGTAAATGAACGTAAAATAACGTAATGAATATAGTTTGCAGAGAGCATGTTTAGAGACATATCATTTCAGTTGGCTAACATTATTTTATTCAATTTATTCATTAACTTGTTTGTTGAGTGCCAACTCTGTATTGAACTCTTTTAGACCCTGGGAATACATGGGAAATGAAATGGTTAAGATTCTTCTGGTGGGGCCCAGTGGCTCATGCCTGTAATTCCAGAAGCTCCTGAGGCTGAAGCAGGAGGATCAGCAACTTTGCGAGGCTCTAAACAACTTAACAAGACCCTGTCTCAAAATAAAAAATATAAAAAGGGCTGGGGATGTGGCTCAGTGATTAAATACCTCTGGGTTCAATCCCCAGTATCAGACAAGAACAAAAACAAAACAAAAACACCCTTTGGTAGGAGTTTTCATTCTAGTGGGGGGCAGGGCACTGACCATAATCAATCAAGTTCTGTAAGGAAGATTATTTCAGGGAGCCAAGCACACCATGAAGACAGTAAACCAATACTGTCATGAGTGTGAATGTGCTGCATAAGAGAGGGTGGTCTGGGGAAGAGGAAATGTTCAAGTGGAGATATGAATGCTGGAAAGATAAAGGAGAAATGTGTTTTTAGTAGAAAAAGTTGGCAGAGCAAATGTATTGAGAGAATGATCTTGAGACAAAGAAAAAGCAGAGAGAAGTGGCTGGAGGCATGGAGCAAAGGGGAGAAGGATGAAGTGGGAAAGGTAGGGAGAGGCCAAATCAAGCAGGGTTTTGAAGAGTAAAGACTTTGGCCTTAAAGGGGCAATGCTATGATTTGGATGGGATTTGCCCCCCAAATGTTCTTGCACTGGAGTCTTGGTCTCCAGTGCAAGAGACTGGTGGAGATGAAATTGTGGAACCTTTAAAAGGAGGGGCCTGGTAGAAAGTAGTTTTGTCATTGGGGGATGACCCTTGAAAGGGTTAATATAGTTCTTTTCTGACCCTGATTAGTTCCTACAAGAGAGGGGTTGTTATTAAAAGAGCAAAATTGGTCTCTCCCTGGCATCTGATTTCCTGTCTCATCATGTGATCTCTCCCTCTTGCATGTGCTTCTGCCATCGATGCCATTCATCATGTTGTAATGTGGCCAAGGGGACCATTATTAGAGGCTCATGAGGCTGCATGTCTTTGACTTTTAGCTTCCAAAAGTGTGCTTAAGAAACCTCTTTCATTTATAAAGTATCCAACCTTGATTATTTTGTTATAGCATCAGAAAACAGACTAATTACAAGTAACAATGAGGATTTGAGGTTGGAAAAAGTTTCTGTGCTTTTTTTTTGAATTAAAGTAAAATTAAGTCCAGATTAGTTAAGTATTGATACTAGTTAAATAATTGAGGTGATTTAAAAATAGAAAGCCCTTGGGTTGGGGGTTGTAGCCCAGTGGTAGAGTGTGAGGTACTGGGTTCAATCCTTAGCACCACATGAAAATAAATAAATAAAATAAAATAAAGGTATTTATTGTGTCCATCTGCAACTAAAAAAAAAAAAAAGAAAAGAAAAGAAAAGAAAAGAAAAGAAAAGAAAGCCCTGAGTAGTGTATCTGATAACTCATCTAAAAAAATTTTAATATTAAGCAAGTGGGCCCATTGTCCAGTTATTCTGGATAAATCAGCATCTATTGTGTTATAATACTTGTTCATCTGAGACCTTACGATTTAGGGGATGAATGTGGTCTAAATAATGGGAAAGAATTTTTTCACTCCTTTCTGTGTGTTTAGAATTGGCCACTATATTAGTTTCCATTTCTTTTTCCGACTTTGCATTTTAAATTGCTTGGATCATGATCACGGATTTGAAAAAAATGTTTGGCCTCTTCTGAGTTTTTTTCCCCCAAAAAAAAGTTTTCAAGGAAACTGCTTTGTAATGTGACTTGAGCACTTACAACTTTTAGCTTTTAGCTAAAAGTATGGGTGTGATTTTTAGACACATTATTCCAAATGTCCCCCCACCCCCCTTTCAGCTTAAAATTTGCCTTTAATTGCTTGGTTTCTCTGCTGTCTTACCAGAGATGCTATGGTCTTAATATGTCTCCCCAAAATTCATGTTGAGACTTATTCTTCAATGCCATAGTATTAAGAGGTGGGGCCTTTAGGAGGCGATTTGGTCTTGAGGGCTACTCCCTTGTGAATGGGATTAAGGCTGTCAAGAAAGATGCTTCACACAGCAGTTGGCCCTTTTTGCTCTTGTTCCTCTGGCACAGGAGAATGTAGCAACAAGGCTTCATCTTGAAGTGAAGAAAGCAACTCTCTCAGTCATTGAACCTACTGGTGCTTTAATCTTGGACTTCCTAGGCTCCAGAACAATGAAAAAGTTTTATTGTTTATAAATTACCCAGTCTCAGGTACTTTGTTACAGTAACATAAATGGACTAAGAGTTATACATGGGGAAAAATCAAGAAATCTAGCTACTGACTAAGTAAGGTGTATGTGCCTGAAGTCCCATTACTTGGGAAGTTGAGGCAGAAGGATCACTTATGCCCAGGAGTTTAAGATGAGACTGAATAACATAGTGAGATTCAGGCTCCAAAAATTAAATTAAATTAAATTTAAATTTAAATTAAAGAAAAAATCTAGCTACTGAATTCGATTATTTTTGAAACTACAGTGTACATACACACATATGATTTATTTCACCTAGACGCATTTTCTGGAACTGATTTTTTTTTAAATTTTTTGTTTTAGTTGTAGATGGACACAATACCTTTATTTTATTTATTTTTATGTGGTGTTGAGAATCAAACTCAGCGCCAGATCATGCTAGGCAAGGGCTCACCACTGAGTCATAATTGCAACCCTTGGAACTGATTTTTGATAAAAGTTTTGAAATATGGTAGGAAGTACAGAATAGGAATTAAGAGCAGCCTCCAGTTAACCTGAGTCTGAAAACATCTAGCTCTGTGACCTTAGGCATATTTCTCATCTGATCTTTGTAAACTTCAGCTGTCTCATTTATAAAATGAGAATACTTACCTCATCTGGTTGTGTGAGATTAAAATGATAATGTATCATTATTTCTAAGTATATGTTCTCAAGGTGAAATTGCACTTGCTTTATAAAAACTAAGCCTCAATTATTTATCTTATACTCCATTTATTCCTGTATTCTTAGCACATACAAATGAATTCATTACCACATGACTAGCCTTGGTAATGACCTTTTTTATGCATGCTATTTCCATCTTTACATTCCATCTTAAATCCATGGGATCGGGGTTGCTCTATGTCTGTTCCTTACTGGTTCTTGAGTTCTGAGTATAAGTAGTGCTATAGTTTGGATCTGAAATGTCCCCCAAAGGCTATTGAGAGGTGGTGGACCCTTTAAGAGGCAGGGCCTAGCAGAAGGAAGTTAGGTCACAGGAGGCATACCCTTGAAGGATATATTGAGACCCCAATCGCTTCCTCTCTGTTTTTTGCTCCCCAGCCACCATGAGTTGAGTACCTTTTCTCTATCAAGTGCTCCCTGCCATGATGCTCTGTTTGACTAGAGGTGTGAAAGCAACAAGCCAATCAATCATGGACTGAAACCTCTGAAGTTGTGAGCCAAAACAAATCTTTCCTTATGTATTTATTTACTTGTTGATTTATAGGTGCTGCAGATGGATCAGGGTCTTGCACATACTGGGCAATTGCTCTGCCACTCAGCTACATTCCCAGCCCACTCTTTTCCTTTTAAGTTGACTATCTCAGGTGCTTTATCACAGTGATGGAACGCTAACACAAGCAGACTTATTATTTTGCCCACATATTATTTTTGAGTTATAGCTGCAGTAGACTTCAGTCCTCTTGAGGATTGCTGTGTCATCTACACAACCACCCAAAAGTCTGGTTAATATAAAATTTAATAACTTGTTGGCTTTTTCAGATGTAGGCCAAAAACACTGTTTCAGTCAGCATCAACCCACAAAGGATAAGCAAACCTTGGCAAACAGTGCTCTTAAAATGTACGCATCTTTTCATCCAATTGATTCAGTCACTCAACAAATAACTGTTGAGGGTCTATTGCATGTCAGGTTCTGTCCTAAATTCTGAGAACAATAACTTCCTTGTTTGGGTTTTATTATTTGAACCAATTTATAAAAAGTCAAGATGTTTGTGTTTACATCTTCAATTTAAACAAAACCACATGTGCCCAAGGATGTCAGAAAAACCAATCTGTCCTTCCAGTGTAGGACACACTTGTGTTTCCAGAATGAACTCAGAACATTTTGAAGTTTAAAAATTCCTCTTTGCGTAGAACATCTCAGTAGTAACTAGGATAGGAAAAAAGTCTCTCTGAGCCTTCCTATTCCATTTTCATATTGTTTTAGTCAAAGACTTGATTTTAGTAATTTAGTAAAACATTTGTGTCCAGAAAGCTTTTATCCATAATGATCCTCCCCTGCTTCACTTGCTTTCTCTTACCGACCTCATTGACCTCATTGACCTCACCAGTCAACATCTCCATGAAAACATCCTTGTCGCCCATCCACCCAGTTTGGTTAAATACCCAATTCTGGCTTCTCATGTATTTTATTTTTAACCTCTAACTTTGAAGTTAGTGCATTGTAATAGTCTCATCAGTCTTTTCACTTATACTGTATACCCCTTAAACTTACACACTCATTATTTTATATTTGTGATGACTATAGTAGAAGAAAGAAAGAAAAAAGGGGAAGTATGTGGTGAAGTGGATAAGAATTCTCCCAATGCAGTCTGTAAAAATAAAAAATAATTTAAAAAAATGTCTAAAATAAAATCTGGCACTTTACCAAAAAAAAAAAAAAAAAAAGAAAAGAAAAGAAAAAGAAAAAGAGAATTCTCCACAGGATCCATTTTTTTGGAATCAGATGCACTTGGTCCAAACCTAGCACCACCAAATTTTAAAATTTTTTCAACTGTTCTTTTTTTCTCTTATTCTTTTTACACTATAAATACGCAAAATCTTGAAATTCATTGTCACATATTTGTACATGCACACAGTATAACAGTATGATTTGGTTAATTTCATTTGTGATTCCCCTCTCTCTTCTCTCCTCTCTCCCCCTGGTTGCCTCCCTCCACTCTACTGGTCTCCCTTCTGTTTTCATGAGATTTCCCCCAAAACACCTTTTTCTTATTGTTTTTTCCATGTTTCCCCTCTAGCTTCCACAGATGAGAGAAAACATATAATCTTGACTTGCTGAATTTGCCTTGTTTCACTCAGTGTGATGTTCTCCAGTTCCATCCATTTATCAGCAAATGACAAATTGTCATTCTTCTTCATGATTGAGTAAACTCCATTGCATTTACACACCATATTTTCTTTATCTGTTCATCTGTTGACAGACCCCTAGGCTGGTTCCCCAGTGTGGCTATTGTACATTATGCTACAATACACATGGGTATGCATGTATCACTATAGATGCTGATTTTAATTCTGAGGAGTGGTGCAGCTAGGTCATATGGTGTTTTCCTTTCTAGTCTTTTGAGGAACCTCCATACTGATTTCTATAGGGCCTGTACCAATTTACAATCCCAACAGTGTAAAAGCGTTTCCTTTTCCTCACACCCTCTCTAGCTTTTACTGTATTTGTTCTTTGGATGGCTGCCATTCTAAATGGAGTGAGATGAAACCTCAGTGTAATTTTCATTCCCATTTTCCTAATTTCTAAAGATGTTGAGTATTTTTCATTTATTTGTTGGCTGTTTGTATTCTTCTATTGTCTAATTTATTTGCCCATTTTATTGACTGGGTTATTTGATTTTTTTTGGTGATAAGTTTTTGGGTTCTTTATATATTCTTGATATTAATATTAATCCTCAGCCAGGCGCGGTGGCGCACGCCTGTAATTCCAGCACTTGGGAGGCTGAGGCAGGAGGACCACGAGTTCAAAGCCAGCCTCAGCAACTTAGTGAAGCCCTAAGCAACTCAGTGAGACCCTGTCTCTAAATAAAATACAAAATAGGGCTGGGGATGTGGCTCAGTGGTAGAGTGCCCCTGGGTTCAATCCCAGTACCAAAAAAAAAAAAAAGATAGAAAGAAAGAAATTAATCCTCTGTCACAAGAGGATTAGCTAGCAAAGATATCCCAGTCCGTAGGCCCTCTTTTCACATTCTTAATTGTTTTCTTTGCTGTGCAGAAGCTTTTTTAATTTGATGTCATCCCATTTATTAATTCTTGGTATTATTTGCTGAGTTTTAGGGGTCCAGCTGAGGAAGTCAGTCCTGCAACTGTGTTGGAGAGTTGACTCTATATTATCTCACAATAGTTACAAAGCTTCAGTCTAATTTCCAGGTTGTTTCATTTTAATTGGCTTTTGTACAGGGTGAGAGATAAGGATCTAGTTCTACATATGGATATGTGCATTCTTCTACATATGGATAACCAGTTTTCCCATCACCATTTATTTTAAAAGGCTGCCTTTTTTCCAGGGTATGTTTTTGGCACCTTCATCAAGGATCAGATGTATCTGTGTGGGTTTGTCTCTGTGTCTTCTGTCCATTTCCACTGGTCTATGTGTCTGCTTTTGTGTCAGTACCATGCAGTTTTTGTTTCTATAACTCTGCAGTATCATTTGAAGTCAGGTATTGTGAAGCCTCCAGCATTGCTTTTGGGGCTTAAAATTTGCTTTGGCTATTCTGGATCTTTTATTCTTCCAAATGAATTTTAGAACTGTTTTTGTTCTGTGAAACAGATCATTGGTATTTTGATGGGAATGCATTGAATCTGTAGATTTTTTTTATGATATGCCATTTTAATAATATTAATTTTGCCTATTCATGAATATGGAAGGTCTTTTCATCTTCTAGTGTCTTCTCCAATTTCTTTCTTCAGTGTTCTATAATTTTTATTGTAGAGGTCATTTACCTCCTTGGTTAGATTTATTTCTAGGGTTTTTGGGCTTTTTTTTTTTTTTTTTTTTTTTGAGAATATTATGAATGGAATTGTTTTCCTGATTTCTTTTTCAGCAAACTCATTAATGATATATAGGAAAGCTATTGATTTTTGTATGTTGATTTTCTATTCTGTAACTCTGCCAATTAGCAGCTGTGAGATTGGGCAACTCAGTTGGTCCCTTTTCCCTGGCACTAAGCAAGGGCTCAATAAACATTTGCTTATGAAAGAGTAATAATAATTATTATTAAAGGTATAATTAATAATGATAGCCAATATACATAGCATTTATTCTGCACCAAGCACTGTTTGAGCTCTTTCTGTATTACTTTCCTTAATTTTAACATAACCCTGTGAGGTGGGTAGTATATCATACCCCTTGTATAGATGAAAATGAACAAACTGTGGCCCTGCATGTGTGACTCACACAAGTTATTCAGGGGGCTCCAGAGTCCATTCACTTAACTACTATACTCTACTGCTTGCTGCTTATTTCAAGGGAGAATGAGAGAAGAGAGACAATACTGAATACAAAAAATTCCCTTCCCTCATTAAGAAAAGCATTTTTCACAAATGTTTTATTTATTTAGTTAGTTTTTACTGAGGATTACCTCACCCTTATCTTGAAAGTTTGACCTCCAATCTACATTCTTCCTGTTGTGGACCCAATGTTTGGTCCCCCAAAAAAGAAGATGTTGAAATCCAATCTACAAGATGATGGTGTTAGGTGGGGTTGGTGGGAAGTGAGGAGGTTGTGAGGTTAGAGTCCTTATGTGTAGGATTAATGCCCTGAAAAGAAGAGGCAAGAGTTAGCTTGCTATTTTCATGTCTTTCGAGGACACAAGAAGCTGACAGTCTGCAAACAGGACAAGAACTCTCACCAGACCCTGGATTTGCTGGCTCCTTTATCTTGGATTCCTCCATCTCCAGAACTAGGAGAACAATTCGATCTTGGACTTCTCATCCTCCAGAAGTAGGAAAAATAAATGTTTGCTGTATTAGCCTCTCAGTCTATGGATTCTGCTGCAGCTGTTGTACCCAAAGAAAATAAAATCATCCAAGCCGATCACGTAAAGCCAAAAGAAGCCTTTATTTTTGCTGGCCAGCGATGACCTCCCTTACTCCTAAAAGCAGGGTTCTGGGGGAATCACGCGTTAATTGTGTCATTGTCAACTTTTGTAGGGCTCGGGATGGGCTTAGGGCAGGGCTATGGGGCACGAGAGGGTTTAGGGTTGGGCTGTAGGAGGGGGGATTAGGGTGGAGTTGAGAATCCTGGTGGCACTGGAGAATCTTTCTGGGAAGTATAACACAGCAGCATATGCTAAAACAAAAACTGGCTCCAAGAGTTGGAGGGATGCTATAATAAGTACCTAAAAATGTGGAAGCAGTGCATGCCCGTAATCCCAGCAATTCTGGAATCTGAGGCAGTAGGATCCCAAGGTTGAGAATTTTCTCTATTTTTTAAGTGCTAGTTCCTTTTGCTTAATAATTCTGTCTTCAAGTAATTTCTTCCTTCTCATATACTATTAATAGTTAGGAAGACTCAAGCTACTTTTTCAACACTTTGCTTAGAAATCTCCTCAGCTAAATATCCAATTTCACCATTCACAAGTTCTATCATCTACAAAACACTAGAACATAAACACAATTCAGCCAAGTTCTCTGCTATTTCATGATAAGGATTGACTTTTATTGTTGTCCAATAACACATTCCTCAGTTCTATCTGAGACCTGATCAGAATGGCCTTTACCATTTATGTGTTAGTCAACTTTTCATGGCTATGATCAAAATGCCTGACACAAATAACTTAGAGGAGAAAAGATTTATTTTGACTCACAGCTTCAGAGTGTAAAGTCTATGGTGAGCTGGCCCTATTGCTCTGGGACTAAGATGAGACAGAACATTATGGCAGAAGGTCATGGCAGAGGAAACCTGCTCTCATTTGTTAAAATGAGAAAGTATGTTCTGAAGAGGTCACTAAGGGTGTGGTCAAGTAACCATTCAGTAAGGGGATTAACATAGGGATAAACCACGGATTTAATCATCTCCTGAGCAGAGAACCACTAGTTTGAAGTGAGAGGGGAAGAATAAAGCAAGATTGTGGACTGTGCATATTTTATTTTATTTATTTATATTTTTGGTACCAGTGATTGAACCCAGGGATGCTCAACCACTGAACCACATCCCCAACCCTTTTAATATTTCATTTAGAGACAGGGTCTTGCTAAATTTCTCAGGGCCTCACTAAATTGCTGAGGCAGGCTTTGAGCTCGCCTCCCAGGCTGCTGGGATTACAGGTGTGCCCCACATCTCCTGTGTATATTTTATAGAACAGGACTACAGAACTATTTGGAGTCAGAAGTATGATATTCTTTAAAACAAGGGAATAGTGACTCTGAAGGCAATTTAGAGATTATCAGGGCTGCCTCCACAGTGTCAAAGTGAGGAGCCATTGCTCACCTTCAAAAGGCCAGATGATTCAGCTGTGAGGGCTCAACCCTGCTTGGTAGAACTCTCAGGACAGGACCTGTGCTTGGCAGAGCTACATGGTAGTGACTGCAACCCAGTGGGTCTGGAAGGTGGGAGTGCCACCCCAGTGGGTGCCAAAGGCAGACTGCTCCCCCAGTGCAGTATGCAGGGCAAAGTATGGCGCCCAGGAGGATTATTCCAGAGCCATAAGAATGCATGGAGTTTGCCCTGCTAGGTTTTGGGCTTGCTTAGGATATTCTTCCCCCTTTCTCCCTTTTGGAAAGGGAAGTACTACCCTGTGCCCATCCCACCTTTTTATTTTTAAATCACACAACTTATTTGTTTTTACAGATTCCTAGAGAGTGAGGTATTTTGCCTCAGGGTGAATTGTACCTTGAGTCTCACCATATCTGTTTTAGGTGATATTTAGATGAGACTTTGGATTAGTCTTTGGTGCTGGAAATTAGTTAAGAATTTGGGGGCTGTTGAACTGGAATGTCTGTGTTTTGCATATGAGAAGAACATGAGGGGGCGGGTCAACCATGGCAGAATGTTATGAATTGAATGTTTGTATCCTCCCAAAATTCATGTTGAAATCAAATCCCCAGTGTGGGTCTTTGGAAGTGATTAGGTCATGAGGGTGGAACGTTAATAATTAGTACCCTCACTCACAAGAGATAAGAGAGCTAGCTTGCTCTTTTTGCTAAGTGAGGGTACAAGAAATATGCAGTCTGTGGGCAAGGAAAACAGCTCTCAGCAGAAACAGCCCATGTGGCTCCCTGGTCTCAGACTTCCAGCCTTCAAAACTGTGAAAATGAAGTTCTGTTGTTTATAAGCCACCAAATCAAGGCTACTTTTCAAGCCAGAATTAAAGATAGGCAGTTAGTGCAGACAGATGATCAGGCTGGATGGAGAAAATGGAGACTGGTTTGGATCCAGGAAGTTGGAGACCGCCCTCAGGAGACTGGAAGGTCAAGGTCTCCAGAGCCCCTGATTACCAAGATTACCTGCCTATACTACCCCTCCCAAAAAGTTGTGGACAGGGAGTTGTTAATTACTGCCCCCTGGGCTGCTTCCTGCCTGGATCACTCCATTTGGCCCTTTCCCTGCCCATCTGGTTCTCCTTTTGGCCATCCCACTGGCATCTCCTGGGCCTAGTCAGGTAGGCAGGAAGGTGGGAGATAAGGGGGGTGAGAACAGGAGAGAAAAGAAAGTAAAAGTCTATAAAAGGAGCAGGGCAGGCTGGGGCTGTAGTTCAGTGGTAGAGCACTTGCCTAGCATGTGTGAGGCACTGGGTTTGATTCTCAGCATCAAATATAAATAAATGAATAAGTAAAGGTTTATCAACATCTAAAAATATATTTTAAAATGGGGGACCAGGGCACTCTCACTTCTTGGGGGATGATACCAGAATATCAGCCATGGCCCCCTTCTCCCTGTGTTACTACTTTGAAACAAAACCTGCTTCATATGCTTGTCTTGGTGTGCTTCTCTAATGTTCAAATTTTAACATTTGAGGAAGCAGAACTTGCCACTGATAACTGGCAATATCATTTTATTGAAGTGGCCGGAATTGACTAAGAAACCTTCCTTTCATCTAAAACTCTTTCCTACCTACCCAACAGATCTTATATAAGCACATAATTATTTATGGTTTGAGGGTCTAGCAGAATGCAGCTTTTTGGACACTTTTTTTGGGGGGTGGTATATGGGGGGTAGGTAAATTTAGACAGAGAAAGTCCATTTATAAAATTGATAAATTAAGACTATTAAAAATAATTTCTCATCAACACACTATCAGGAACAAATTCAAGACACAATGGAAAAATATTTGCAGAATAACTGACAAGCAACTTATATCCAAAATACGAGAATGCCTATAACTGAGTAACAAACATAGCCAACCATATTTTTAAAATGTGTAACACTTAAATTCAAAGATATAGCAATGATCAATAAACACCAGAGAATGTTCATTAGTCAGAGAAACGAAGATTAAAATCACACTAAGATATTACTACCCACACAGAAGCCACAAGAAAAATACTTGTTCATAGCAGCTTTACTTGTTAGGTTGAATTGGGTGGCTGCAGGGGGAGGGAACACGGTCACCTAGCAACACACTGTGCCAGAAGTGACCAATGAGGCAGACCTGCTGACCCTGATGTCCACCTTGGGTCCACCTTTTCCTGGGCAGGACCCCTCGACCCCCTTCCTCTGTATAAAAACCCTGAGCAGCCAAAGCCACCTGCGATTTCTCCTGGCTCTCCCACCCTGACTTTCACCCCGAGGGGCTGGAGATTTCGCCCGGGACACACATTCCAATAAAATCAAGCTACCACTTTTGTCTGACTCTGGCGAGTGCACTCCTTTTTGCCACCCGCGGCCTTTGGAAGCTTTACCTGCCGGCCCCACCGACCCTTTCGCGAGTTTTACATTACTCATGTAAATAATGTTCATAGCAGCTTTACTCATATTGGCTGGAAACCAGTAATATCCAGTAAAGGAGAAGAATCAAATCATGGATGTATTCATACAATGGAGTATTTATTACTCAGCAGTTAAGAGTTGTTTGAACATCATTTTCTTTGCTGAGTTTAAAGCATTATAAAAAGTACCAAGAAAAATTTGAAAAGTCAACATTAGTCTATGATGTCAAAATTGGAAGTGGTTAATTAGGTGAGGGGTGGAAAAGAGATTAATATTGTTTAATTGCCTAGGAAGGGACTATGGGAGATCCTTTGTCGTGAGAGGATATGAGTTAAAAGGCATATCCTTTTACCAATATTATAGCTATGATTTTTATTTCAATTTAAACAAATTTTATCTACAAAGGGCATGTAGTGAGTAGATGAATATGGCAGATAATGCTGAGTCGTTAAAGTTGGCATATAATAGTTCATTGTCATTCTGTTTACTTTGTATGTTTAAAGACTCCACGTTAACAAATTCAAGGTCAGCCTGGATACTCTAGTCAGACCATGTCTCAAAATAAAAAATAAAAAGGTCTAAGGATATAGCTTAGTGATAGAATGCCCCTGGGTTCAAACCCCAGTTACTGCCAGTTAAAAAAAAAATAAAAAAATAAAAATAATAACCTCCACAAAAGATGCTATAAATCTCAACTTATTCTTTTGGCCCCTGAATCCAAATATCCAACAGGGTACTAGACATCCATTGACAAGTGCCTTTAGTAGTTTTCTTGCCATCTAGAAGTCACAGTTCTCTAGCTTTGACTTGGCGTCAAGTTCATCACATTCATAGGTTTTCACTATCCTCCAAGAAACAGGTAAACATTTGCTGGTTTGAGTTCAGGTTTCACCCCATACCCCCACAAACAGAATTGAACCCAGGGGCACTTTACCCACTGAACTAGATTCCCCAGTCCTTTTACTTTTTGAGACAGAGTCTTATTAGGTTGCCAAGGTTGACTTTGAATTTATGATCCTCCTGCCTCAACCTCCCAAGTCATTGGGATTAAAATTGTGTTCCACCACACTTGGCTCTATTTTTTCCCCTAATATTTGTATATTCTTTCAGACTTTTTCCTATGTCCATCATACATCAGCAGTGAAATTTTTGACAGTTTGTTTTTACATCCCCATTTTTGTGTGTAAAAGATGTATCACCTATTGCCTTAATAATGATTAGATAAAGGGAAGTTTGATGAGACAGGGTATTGTAAATTTACTGAGGCCAGCCTCAAACATATGATTCTCCTGCCTCAGCCTCCCAGACTTATTGCTGGGAGTACATGTGTGTGCTATCATGCCTGACGAGTTGCTTTTAACTAACTGGTCATCAATCAAAGATTCACACAGAGGCCTGGGATGAAGTAAAGGAAGGGAGGGTGGGCACTGGGGAAGGAAAACAAACTAACGGAAATGTTTTAGCAGGGACCAACAAAATACCGGCAGAACTCACAACTCAATGTCAGAGACAGAAATATGAAGAAAGAATTCATCAACAGCCTTTGAAGGCAGGAAGGAATGGAATCTAAAAGAGAAGTACCCTCTTCAATTATGACAGCAAGTCTAAGGTGGATGAGAACGACAAGTTTGAAAGGTGGGGAGCCAGGAGTTAAAGTAATTAGGAGCCTTTTTTTTTTTTTTTTTTTTTTGGTGGCACTGGGGATTGAACCCAGGGACTCATGCTTACAAGGCAAGCACTCTACCAACTCAGGTATATCCCCAGCCCTTAGAGGCCTCTTTGTAGAACAAAGACTACTTATTGTTGAATGTAAAAATGCACTTACCTGGTTAAATAGGTACTGCACACAAATGTAGTATTTTGCCTTTCTAAGATTATCTATCAGACAGGGTCAAGCTCTTTTGTGTAGGCTGGCCCAGGACTTCTGGGCTCAAGCAAGCCTCCTGACTCAGCCTTTCTGATAGATCTATCACTGTACTCTACCAAACTTGTTTTTTTGTTGTGCTCTTAATGGAAATTTTGCTAATTTAAGTTTATTCAGAGAAAGGTAAGAATATGTACATTTTCATAAAACTATTTTTAGCTTATTAGAGATAGGAAACCAGAAATGAAATTCTGTCAACTCAAGAAAATGAGAGGGGTTGGAGGTATAGCTGAGTGGTAGTGTGTTTGCCTAGCATGTTAAGAGGCCCTGGGTTTGATCCCCAGTATCATCACAAAATAAATACAGAGCAAAGCATGACAAAATATACCTGCATGAAAAAATGATCAAGCTTATAAATCTGTGCTAGTAGAAACAACCATAAATGAAATCCCCCACCCCACATGGTTTAAAGCATAAAAACTATAAAGGTCCATGGCATTTGGTTAAGTAGACATAAAACAGATCAACAGAAAATTTTCTGAATGTCACTAGACAATTAAGTAAGCAAACATTTATTTAAACTTAAATTGTGATACAGAAATACATTTCACCTGATTTAAGTCCAACACCAATGAAGAGAGAAATTATGGCACCAAAGTTTTCCCTTTTCTATCACACTAGGATAGATTCTATTCAAGATCCAGTTTTCATTTTTCTTGGCTTTGTTTCACACAAATTTGTGCAAGTTTTCAACATTAGAAGTCTTAAGTTTATGAGGGGAGAGGAAAATTTTTTTTTAAATAAAATAAAAATCATAACTCAAGCCAATAAATGTTACCAATCTACTAGGATATTGCTTCAAAACATAATCCACCTTGAGTATAGGTCCGCACAACAGAGCAAGTCAAAACAGTAGGTGCTATGCTCATTAAAGAATCAAAGAGATCAAGTTGATTGAAAACTTCCTCAATGAAACAATCAACAGCATGCTTGAGACATAAGTCAAATGGTGTCCAACAACTTGATTTCAATCTAAGTAGATTTTGTGTTTAGAAACACTGAAAAATGCATTTCATTTGTAATTACAGGAGGAACAAAACATAATTGAATCAAACCAGAAATTATCAAGAAAATATTGTGAGTTTAAGAAATACAAATTATCCCTGCTGTATAATTACATCAAAATGGGTTCTACTGTCATGTATAATTAAAAAGAACCAATTAAAAAAAAGCAAAACATGAAAAAAAAAGAAATACAAATTATAGTCAATTTTGCTGTTGTCTCAGTTGCTTAAATACCATAATATTTGCAAATACAGCTAAAAGATCCCAATTCTTGAAAGCCTATATTAGTAGTCATTTCCCACTGAATATTTTTAGAATTTTATTTTTTTAATATATCCATACATTCTGCCATATGGTAATATCTGAATAACCTAAACAGTTTTCATTCTGGGCAGTCACTTATTTGATCCTGTGACTGCCATGGTAGAACGAAGAGTTTATAGGAACAGATGAAGTCAGAACACTCACATGTGTCACTGAATCACAGAACTTCCAAATCTTAAGATGAAAAACCACTGATTCTGCTTTGAACCAAAGTTAACAATGTACTATTAAAGGAAATGGCTACTAAAAGTAAAAATTAAGATGGATGACCCAAGATGAGAGGACTTAATGCATCCAGGACAACCTATATGCTAAATATCCCTACTTATCTACTTAGTGATGAAAATCTTTTTATATCACTCCTTAGCAAGTTAATAAAGACAGTATTCCATTAGAAGCTAATCTCATTTATTACAGAGCACAGCCCAGCATGCAATATACAGTTCAGTTATTATACCCTAATCTCAATCTATAACTCTATGCATCTTACTTGCTAGTTGACTTTGGAGATGCTTAAAATTCTTTTGTGGGAGACATTTAATTTTGTCACTTCTCTTCCAAAAGAGCCCATGCCAATAAAAAGGAAGCCAAATTCATGTGCCCTTGAAAGAAAATTAAGCCCAGAGCCTTTTCCCATTTCCTCACCTGGGGTATGAAGTTAGTATATAAACCCACAGTGTATGTGTATTACTTCATTTTGGGGGCTGGAGGGAAGACACCATGTTGAGGGAAGAAATCAAAAGACTACCAATGCAGAAACAATTACTAAAATAGTAATATACAAAAGGTGTAATTGGAATCATTTTGTTAAGGACTTGTACTGTGAAAGAAAAATTTAATTGCTATTGCGAAAAACATCTGGCAGAAACTGGTCTCGATAACATTAGTAGAGAATGTGTTCTAGAAAGTGGAGGCAACTGGATGCAAAATTCTGGCAGCCATTTAATAGAATAGTCCCTGATGGCGAGACTGAGGCCAACACTTGAGGATGAAAGCCTTGTCTGTGGGGAATTTTGGATGATACCTGCAGAAATATTATACTGTGCATAGACCAAATTGAATTGTGTTCACAAGTGTTGTAAAGTTTCATATGGTAAGAGTTTTTTTCTACATGCACTTCAACTTCACAAGAGTGGCATAGAATACCTAAACACAGAAGAAAGCATTCATGCACGATCTCTAACTCCTTGATATAATAATGCATACACTTCAAAGTGATCACACTATCATTACATCTAGGGCTTTCCGCATCTCCAAGGTGGTTATGGAAAGCATGGCCCCCAGTATCAACATTCAGAAAGCAGCCACCTCCTTCTATGTGTGTTCTCTTTTAGCATTTTTTTTCTTCATTTTCCTTAATCAACTCTGCTGTTGTTGCTGCTTCTTGGC